>JBAMJV010005719.1:0-133394 GCA_037951105.1 Echinarachnius parma
GGCAGACGTAAGATTATATTGAAAAACGATGCCCTTCTTATTTATAAAGTCAGACAAAATACGAAGAACTCAACTGTGTGAGAGATAATCCAAAATGATACAGCTTTGTATTAAATTAGTGATTACAACATGATTAAAACATAGACAAACGCAATATAACGACAAAATAGTATTGAAGTAATACATATTGTCTCATTTTATTTGCCTCAGCGCATAAAAGGGGTATTGTTTTGAGAGGTGGGATAAGTCCCTTTTGTCCCCACCCCTCGCCCCCCCCCCCCCATAGGGAATGGTACCGCCCAACCTCACTTCCACTTCTGTAACGATTTTATATGACGACATCAAATACGTCATTCCGGTTTGAGACTTGACTTCTACATGACTTCATTGAAATGTCACGCTAAATTCATTATATCCGGCCTTCGTCTGTATTGCCGATCGATGGACATAATATACACAAAACATTAGTTTTATTGATACTAACATCATGTGGGATATGGCATGTAGACTTAAACTAAGGGATCTAGTAACATTGTCAAAATAAACAAAACAAAAACTAACTTAGATCTCTGGTGGTCCTACAGAAACATGGAACAGGTTTCCGTTTTCGAATTTCTCTGTCGTTGCAAAGATATTAAATTAATGATTGAATAGCTAAGCCTAATAATTGTTAAGTTCTCCATGGAAGAATTTAAATTGTGTTCAAGGGCATGAGTGCAATGAGTTAGAAAATATCACTTTTCATTTTCGCTCACATTTTCACACATCCCTCAACACGGGCGTCGATCTGTCATTGATACCCATTGGGTGATTTCAAGTATGGTGTTGGGGTTAGTGTTGGTGTTGAGGATGAAAAACTGCCTCTAATCTGAGCTAAACACCAGCTTCCAGATTAGAGACCTGTCACGAACTTTTTAATCGTGATGACCTTGAGTAGTAATCGATCACAGTATCGCTACCCTGTTTGAAAAAAAATAGCCAAAAAATAGCCAAAAAATAGCCAAAAAATAGTCCTCGAAAACCTATTTTGTTGCTATTTTTATTTGAAAAAATAGTATAAAAATAGTATAAAATAGTTTTAAATAGTACGAAAAAATAGCAAAAAAAACCTATTTTTACTATCGATATTGGAACGCGAAATCAATATAACTAAAATGTATTTTTTGGCTATTTTTCTGAAGAAAATAGGGAAAAAATATATTTTTTTGCTATTTTTTTGCTATTTTTAAACTATTTTTGAAGGAGAAAAATAGCCTAAAAATAGATTTTATGGCTATTTTTTCAGACAAATCTTGAAAACGATTTTTTGGCTATTTTTCTTGAAACTATATTTTGAAATTGTCTTTCAATTATGTTCATTCAAAGTAACACACTATAATTACACTTTGCTACGTTTGTGTCATGAATTATTGAAGCTATTTGAATGAGGAAAAACATAGATCATGCAATGTTTGCATTTTTATTAAGCTGTTTGACTTGAATAACAGTAAATCGCGCGAAGCCCCAAATAGCCTACAAATAGTTAAATTGATTTAATCAAACTTTGATGAGTATAATTGTTTTTCTGAATATAGAGCTATAGGTTTCAACAAATAAGCCAGTGATAATTGGAAAGGAAATCAAAATAATATCCCTTAATCATTCAATGCACATGCATATAAGCAAGAAGCGTGTATTTTGCATCCCATCAAAAATTAAATGAGCACACACAAATTTGAATAGATGGGACTGCATGCCAGCCAGCATGGTTTGATTTCAAACAAGCAACTCTGGTAATTTGACAGTTAGTATTGATTAGGGAAATCAATTTAGTAAATTAGTAATGAAGACTAGATAGTGATGCATGCATGCAATGAATATTATTAAAAAGCACCATTTTCTCACCCAAAACTGCAAAATTATCACCAAAAATGAGAGTAACAAGCATGCTGCATGCTTCCCTCAAAACAAAATGGCTGTGAATATTGCATGATGGGATATCACATAACAGAAACTAACCAATGAGAGATGGCCATGCTTTTTTTCTTTCTGGATCAATTTGTACACATTGAACTACAGTCAAACCTGCCTATAGTGGCCACCAAATTAATTCCCTGCCAGCAGAGGAAAAACAGTGTAGTGGAACCTGTCTATAGAGGTAAACTGTCTACAGTGGCCACTATTTTCTTGTCTCCTGGGTGGCCACTATACACAGGTTTGACTGTATATTGTGATGTACATTAATGTTGCAGCTGTCTGTGTGCATGTGCAATGACCGAGTCGTAAGTATGTGTGTGTGTGTGGGTGCGTGTATGTGTGTGTGTGTGTGTGCGTGTGTGTGTGTGTGTGTGTGTGCGTGCGTGTGTTTGTGCATGTGTGTGTGAGAGAGAGAGCACGCATACTGTGCGGGCACGTTTGTGTATGTGTGCATGCATGTATGTATGTACGATGTATGTATGCTGTGTCTGTACCTGTGTCCGTACGACGTGTACGCAAGTGTTTGTGTCTGTACGTCTGTATATGCATGTGTGCGTGCATGTACGTATGTGTACCTGTGTGTGTGTCTGTGTGCATGTATGTGTGTGCGTGCGTATAATTGTATGTGTGTGTGACTGTGTACGTGTGTGTGTTTGTAAGTGTGTATGTGTGTATGTGCGTATGTTTGTTTGTTTGTGTGCGTATGTGCATGTTTTTTTGTATGTCTGTTTGTGTGTGTGTGTGTGTACATTTTTTTTAATTACAATGGGGAAAATAAGAAATAAATAGTTGATTGTTCTAACAAAGTGCAAAAAATAGCCAAAAAATAGTTGATGTTTTATTCAGAGTGAAAAAAATAGCAAAAAAATAGTTGATGTGGAATTCAGAGTGAAAAAAATAGCCAAAAAATTGTTGATGTGATTTTAAAGTTTGAAAATAGTGAAAAAATAGCCTATTTTTTGCTATTTTTTTTTAAATAGTAAAAAAAATAGCCTATTTTTATACTATTTTTTAAAAAATAGTACAAAAATAGGCTATTTTTATACTATTTTTTGAAAAAATAGTCAAAAAATAGGCTATTTTTATACTATTTTTTGAAAAAATAGTCAAACAATCATCCATTTAGTGGAAAAATAGCCAAAAAATAGTGAAAAAATAGGTTTTCAATGGGTTCAAAATGACCAGGGTAGTGTTTGTCAACACCAGAGACAAAAATCACGCGAACCCCCTTAAAATGGTGACGAAAACGCTTACATGTTACGAATTAGAGAGCAAGCCGTAATGAAGACTTACCACATACATGTATTGAATACCATAATTAAAAAAAAACATTAAAACCATTCACTTGGTCGATACGATTTTAGTGGATATTCCCTATTTTTAGCGAAATTTGTAACTAAACTCGCAAGAAATGTGCGTGACTCTCTTCTAAAAATTGAATGCCCGCCGCGCGCGGAGACACATCGCTAGCGCTAACGGTTTGCATAGCCGACGATGAAGGCATAAATCGCAGTGGCAGCACGGTTCAAGTTCCGAGTAAATACCGATAGTATGTAACATTTTATATAGTTTGATAAAATCTGTCACGTGATCACTAGGTGTTTGGTGGCCGAGTGGTAAGGCCGGTCGCACGTGTATCACTTAACAAGATAATTGTTAGAAGTGGGTTCGAGTCCCGGTGCGGTATTTTTTTTTTTTTTAGCCATTATTCACAACAAATTTCGTACAGTTTTTAACTCAATTATAAGTTCACTGTAATAAAATGTCAAAGATGTACAAACAATTCCCAGTGTATATATTACGTACAGGGTCCTCTACGTGGATAGTGTGTGTGTGTGTGTGGGGGGGGGGGGGGGGGGGGGGGGGTGGAGGGGCAACAAATAATCATCATGAATCACGATGTTTCAAATATAAACTAATGACAACAAGATTCTGATCTTTCTCATTCTCATCATCGAACTGAAATGATGTAAACTAATTTTTGTTTTAAAGTAGTAGTCATTCATAGGCTTTTTTAAAACATAGAAGCTAGAACGTATAATTATTTAGAAAAAAAAACATTATGGTTTTGAAAATAAGCTGCCTCATAAGTGAGTAACAATTTTGCAAGAATCACAGGAATTAACCACCTCTGTTTGATATTGTACATGTGGCTCGACAAGGCTGGGGGCCATTATTTCCCCCCCCCCCCCCCCCTCCGAGATTTGTTTTAATCGCTCCAGACAGTAAAGCTGACGCCCCACTGCTTAGTGACTTTTTTCGGGGGCGAGGGGGGGGGGGGTCACGCAAGTATAAAAACAAGAAATACATAAAATAATTAATTATAACCACAATATAAAAACATAAGGAAGAACCTGGCTATTCCAATTTGTTTGTGGTATTATTATTCCAAATGGTCTAAAGAATTTATGTAGTGAAAACTAATGTTTTGATTATAAAGAACATATCAGATTTATGGGTAAAAATATGAATTGTATGACCCTTATTTCTGTAAATTACTATAGATATTCAAATTAATACATTCTTAAAAAAATTAAAACAAATTTCATACACTTCACTTAAAGAGATAGTTGAGTTGTGGTAGAGAGGGCGCTACACATACAAAAGTTTGTGTGAGATAATAAAAAAACTGAGTGTAACATTTGAAAGAGCATAATATTTTAGTGACAAAATAAACTTCATTTAATCAAAAATCGGTTCAGAAACGGCTGAAATATCCATAAACATAACCATTTGTTATAAATGTGGGGCCCCACAAATATTAGCTAATTTTGAACAACCGTTACAAAATTTAAACAAATGCTTCCTCTTTTAAAAAAAAAATTAAAAAAAGTTGTTTAATAGTTGTTGATTATCTCTCTATCTAATCACTATTTTTACGATCCTTCACATGCACAATATTTTATTTAAAATGGTTTAAACCATGTGTTTTTAGAGAGCGCCATCTTGAGTTTGAACGCCTCTGTTTGAATGATAAAAGGCTTTTTACTCAGTCGTTTGTGATTTTGAATTCCTTTCAAGCATGGTAGAGTTAAGACTATTAGTTCGTAATTTAATGGTGCAGGTTTCGGTTGACCAAAACTGTACTCTCTTACCAGAACTCAACTATCCCTCTAACATGCGTGCAAATTTTCACGATGATCGGCCGCTTCGCGGCCGAGATCTTAAGGGGGTCATAATGTCCCCCCCGGCAGTACAAAGACCTAAACTAGCCCGACCTGTTTAGGGTTAAGCATATTGTTGGCATACGACAAGTAAAATTTCTCAAATTATCTAGGTTGATACATTTTTACATGCTCAGACAAACGAAAACACCACCATTTCAGTTCGGAATTGTGATTTTAATGCCCACTTTAACAGTAACACTAACACCAACTCGATCTGAACTTGATATGACTTTCATTTTGATCCATACTGGAGTTGTTATCTCTATGGAGTTTTGCGTATACAGGCTCAACACTAACACTACTGGGCAGATTAGCAGACGACGCTAAACACCAGCAACCACGTGGCACTGCCGGAAGTACGAGGTCAAACCTCTAACACCAACTCATTTCAAGTACGGTGTTAAGGCTGCAGTTAGTGTTTAATAAACACTAACACTAGCTCAACACCATCTACGATAGTGTATTGCCATATCAATAAACACCGCCTGTCGGAAACGGAAGTTTGTACAACGGTGAAATCAGAGGTCATCATGTTAACACCATCCTAACACTAATTCATTTCAAGTATGGTGTTTAAGCCCGATTAGTGTTAATAAACACTAACACCAGCTTTAAACACCATACTTGAAATCACCCAGTGTCCTTGCATGAGAGGTTATCCTTTCACGCATGTGCGATAATCCTCCCATTCATTCGTCATTTAACAAAAGACATTTTATCAAAGGCCACTCTAGCCTCGCACCAAATTTATGAATGGGGATTAGGAGCGCAGTAATGATACCGTCAGTGGCGTAGCTACGGGGGGGGGGGGGGCACGGGGGGGGGGGGGGCACGTGCCCCCCCCCCCAAAAAAAAAAAAAATCGAACGACCCGAAATCAAGCTAAATGTGTCTATATCATTCATTGTTATCATGTTTAATTGTCAGTCCACAGTAGAGCGCGTAGGCTTAACAAACTGACTAGCGCATGACAAATCGTCCACCATACCAGGGGCCTCTGCAGGATCTTGCAGCTGCCTCCCGCTTTTATAGATATTTTGACCATTTGACGCCTTCATGCATGTTATATTCGGCGCATAGCTGCACTATACGTAGTCCAAACTGTCTAGGCAAAGATAAACTTCCTTGACTAATTTCTTCAAGCCAAATGCACCCATTCCATTAACCGGGTCCATTAATTAAAGGAGAATTCCGGACGAGTTTAAACAAAATACAGTATATTGGAAATAAATCTAGGGATGTGCTGGAATATTTTCAGGATTTGACTCTCTTTGGTTGATTTCTAAGAGATTTTTCTAATGTCATTAACTCTGAGGAAATAATTAAATTTACTGCACACAATCATGAGACCCTTACGTAGCACCCTCACTTTGCTAAATTTCTTGAGTAGGCTTGAATCCGGTGTCACTGCATTGTGATTCTACTTCGTATGGCCTAATGAATCGGAATCAGGTAGGACGCACATCTGTTGCGGCCGAAATAGCACCACATTTTTGTAGACAATAGGTTTTCTATTGATATGCAAATGAGCTCTCGCTCCCCCGTGTATATATACGCCGCGGTTTCGCGACAACGCCATTGTATATTTGTGTGTAGCCGAGTAGCACCGATTATTCTACACGCTCGTCTGGGCGAATCCTCGTCTTCAACTCAAGCCTTTTCTACTACTACTAGCTAACTACGCCGGCTTGAAGTTCACTTTCACCGCATACTTACCAGCACACCCTAATGCGCCGTCAGGCGACCGGGTGGATAGGCCTGTATGCCCCGCGAGGGGACCAGGTTTATTATCAGCTGAAGCTCCCTATTGTGCCATCAGGCGGCCGGGGAGAGACGGCCAACCGCTACCTGTATGCCCCGTCAGGGGACCAGGTGAGAATCTGTACGTCAACATCGGCCATCGAATACACCTGCTGATGATGCCTGGATCTCCCGTCGCTGATGCTGGATCTACCCGTCGCTGGGTGCTGGATTTACCCACCTCTGGTGATAGGTCTACCCGCTGCTGGAACCGGAGTACGGGGCCTTAGCCGATCGAGACACCAGGAGCTTGGATGGAGATGGAGCCGACATGAGCGTTTTATCTACCTTATTGTTATAAAGGCCAGCATGTACACAGCTCCCTTTGAGGTAGAGCCATGAAGCCGCTTTGGGCCTCTTTTGATTGAGCCGGCTACTGTATTAGCCTAGGCTGTATATTGGTATGAGAAGCCATGGAATGGCTACTAGATGAGGGTTATCTGAGATATATCCCGGCCTGAAATAAGGCGATGTTATATACATGTACATGCACGTGGACTCGAATGGGCTCTTTCATTCGGTGTGATTTTTATCCCACACACCATAGTTATCGACCGAAAGGAATAATGGTAATGTATTTGATGTTACGTGATGTTACATGCCACGTTACAACCCCACTTGGTCGATGTGTGATCAGATGGTTCTATGAACCGGGGCCCATATCCACGGTATACTCGCGGCAAGTGGCCGCTGCAGTCGTGAGATAGAGACCGTTCGGTCACTTCGATGCAACGATGAAGCGGAGTATAATACGGATAGGGAATGGTCGTGAATGATTATACTACATTATGGCCATTTGTGCCTGAATTGGAATTGGTTATTCTAGAACCGATTATGATACATAGTGCCTTATTTTAAATAATGCCTATGCCCAACTTACACATGGTGGTGTAATGGATGAATTTTAGCACGGCCATGTACTTAGTATCTACAGTTTGACGCATTTGCGCTGACCATTTTACGGCTAGTTCTGTCGACTTGTGTATACCGTGAGATGCAGGGCGCACCAATCATGGTGTCGACCTTTGAATGGGCACAGGATATCAGTTTTGCCCTATTTGCCGGGCGCCAGTGTTTTCGGCATCGGAAACTGAATTTTAGCCTACCAGCCAGCTTGGCTGTCGTGGTTTTAAAACAATATGACTATACTGGCATACTATACTGACTATACTATACTGGTATACTGGCATGTATACGTGCTGAAAGGTATCTGATTACCCGAACCTGAATTCTAGCCCAGCCGCCATCTTTATTATCATGCTTTCGTTTAAACATACTGTCATGGGAAATGCGGTATATGGCCACCACAGATTGTTAAGGTGATTTGGTATGCGGTTCAGTACATTCATTTTATGCACCATATCTAATTTGGTGCTATCATCGTTACCGTCGTTCAGCTTAACGACGCTCCACCCTTTGATTAGTCATTGTCGACATTGCGGCCATTTCAAGGAGCCTTTATTTGGGCGGATCGTGGTATGTCCACGCGGATTATGACGGGTCACTTGTTTGGCTTGAAGACGGATAATTTTGCTCGTCTAAATTGTAAGACGAATTACAATACAAGGGCGTTTGGCTGTGAGCCAATGCCCCGCCCTGGGCGCGTGTCAGTCTATTGCTCGCCTTTTGGCGCACGTAGCCATGGATACTTGCTATTGAATGTTATCAATGGGGCGCCTCTTAGTATGAATGCAAAAGCTCCCGGCCCGGTATGTGCGGTCTTGATGTTCGTGCAGTTGTATTGTGTGGAGGTGTACAGTTTTATCTCCGGTCATCCGTGCCTAGTTTCACGATTTGAGTACAGGGGTCCTCCCCTTATATCGTAATGATGTAAATTGTTCTCATGTCTTAGTGGAATTACACACTATTCTTATGCCTTTTGGCTTTGCCAGAATTAGGCAAGCCATTGTCAAGGGTAAACCGGACGTTTTTCATTACCAAACAATGCAAAGTAAAGCTGACTAAGTGGTTCCGGAAAGGATACCTCTCTGAAGACAGTACGGCTGAGAGCTCATGTTATAGTGCTAAGACATGATGGTGGACCCGTCTGACTTAACCTTATGAAGCGGTGGCGTGCTAAGCATGACACATTCCACCCGCATTTGTCTTATAGTTGTCGCATTCCAGGGTAGTTCATCAGGCGAGAAGATTATCACCATACCACTCCTTTTGTTCGTGTTGCTTCGCCCTGTTATGTGTTCCGATTTGAAAGGATGTATATCCGAGTAGGTGGATATTTTAGTTTGAGAACACATCATTATTTGTTCTGCATGACAACAGTATCGTTCATTTCTATAGCAATACAAAGTGGACATGAGTGAACGATGTTCAAGGTGTGAACATACTTTGTTGCCCCTATATCATAAGTTGCGACAATTGACAGTCGAATCTGAACAATGCGTTCTGTTTAGGCACGGTAATGTCGACACGTATCTGTATTGACGGTTGTGTGTTATCGTCCAGCTGTAATGGATTGAGTGTTACAGTATTTTATTCATACTAACGTTGACGGAGATTCGGCAGTCGTTCGCGCTAATCAATTTGCGGAACTAGATTATTTGCCGTGATCTATTGATTGGCGTTTTTGACGCCAGGTGATCGTTCTATAGTATATGGCAGTATCGCCTACGTTGTTTGTTTGGGGCGTGTTTATATCGGAACTAGCGCCTTATGATCCATTCTTTAGAAGTACTGCACAATCATGTGTCAATGCGCGTTTCAGCATTAGGCCAGTCGTACGTGCGGACAGAAGCTGGTTTGAATACTTTTCGAATTGTTTTTGCAAAGGAAGCGTATACATTCGATTTCCTTGACATGATTGACGCATTACACGTGACAGGTGTAGCTTTCGGATACTTGTTTATCTCGGGGTTACTACAATATCTTACGTTAGTTTGTTTTGAGTGATCGCTGGGCTCGTTCCGGGTCGGATGGCACAGACTTATTGATAATACATTGAGACCGCTTTGGTATATATAACGGTCGTGTGTACCTTTGTATAAGATACTTTAGAAGCAACACACTTGGAATAACCTCGAGTGACTTTCGTTGTTGTTGTTTTTTTTCGAAATTGGTAATTTCGGACCGCCGGTACGGCTTTCATATTGGGCGCCGATATGTTAGCATTATCTGCATTTTAATTTAAGCCCCATCGGTATGCGTCAGCATAGACCATCAGCATGATCAGTAGGTCGATGGCATAAGGTTAATTGCCACAATGTTTGGATCCAATTGCAGCATGGTAGAACGACGCCAATCTTGTCGCCTTTATAGTCAACGATACGTTTGTTATCGTGCCGCCCTATTGGGTGGCGAACACTTTGTGATATTGCGTTCATTTGTAATAATTATGTAATATACTATACGTTTTGGGTCAGTGGCATTATTGTCTTATCCCGTTCATGACTGGTTCCGTATACTCAGGCTAGGGTCGTCGGAGATGTATCAAGTGGATTAATCAATCCTTACGGACAGGCGGAGAAACCGCCTGAAGGAGCTTTCGCTGAAAGGGCCTTCCAAACGTTAAGTGTTGGTTGTCACTATGATGGTACGGATAAAATCATTATAATGCAGAATAACACTGCTTTTCTCATATAAATAATTAATATGGATTCCGTGTGCAATGGCACTGCATGTTCCGTTGGGATCGTGAACATTCGGAATTGTTGAATCATAATTTTGTCCTTATTGGAATATAAAGGTTATTTGGTACACCGTACTTGGATCTCGTAGTTTTATATTTGAGTTTAGACTCTCCCTCACTCTCGACTTCAGTGATTGATAACAACCAGAGGAAGAGAAATATATTTATTTAGATGATAAAGCTTTTTTTTTGGAGGTCTAGCTCCTTATTCCGAGGATCGTATTATTCGATCCCGAGATTACTGTACAGGTATGCAGGATCACGCGGACACACGGCACGCGTCGCGTTTATCCGTTCGTGGAATAGGTTTGCGCGGACATCATGACTGTATTAGTGCAAGCTATATGATTGATGTACCTTTATTCTTACGGGCTCTGATTTAAAATGGATTTGATTTGGCTGTCCGCGTGACTTGTCTATCGGGCACGACAATTCTGGTTGCTGTCGTGCGTAGTATTAGCTCCCCAACTCTGGCTTTGAAGGTCCTACCTGATTCCGATTCATTAGGCCATACGAAGTAGAATCGGAAAATTAAACGAGATTTAAATGAAATTTAGATTGAAGGTTAATTATGATTCTACGAAGTATAGGCCTAATATGAGGAATCAGGTACCCGCCCTACTATCCGTCGGATTGGCTGGGGTGTAAAACTTATCGAAGACTCTTTACACTTTGAGTGCCAGTGATTCGTATATTCTATCACGTCTATGGCGTAATAAGACCCGTACCCTTGTGGAGTTGGGCGAGCCTTTTCTTTGAAAAATGGCGTTGTCGCGAAACCGCGGCGTATATATACACGGGGGAGCGAGAGCTCATTTGCATATCAATAGAAAACCTATTGTCTACAAAAATGTGCTATTTCGGCCGCAACAGATGTGCGTCCTACCTGATTCCTCATATTAGGCCTATACTTCGTAGAATCATAATTAAACTTCAATCTAAATTTCATTTAAATCTCGTTTAATTTTCCGATCACTGCATGTGTCATTCATAATAGCCGGTCATGCAGAGCCAGCAAATTCAATAACCACGTTTACAGGACTTTGTGTCTATTCAAATTCCAATGAAAGCCAAACGTAATACAATTTCGGGTAGGCAAGTATTTTCAAAAGGTTCAACAATGCAGTAATGCTCAAAGGCAAGGTTGAGTGGCGCATCGTGACCTCCACTATTCATGATCAAAATAACACATTCGCTGCAGTGTAAAAACATAGATAGGCGCATAGTGAGGGTCGCACGTCACAAATTGGTGCATTGTGGGATAGAACAAGCTCGCTGGCGAATTTGTGTCATTAGAATTTCAAAGCCAATTATACGAACCCACAATCATACTTTTTTCATACAAAATTGTTTTTTGTTTGACCTAGAATATCTGTCTTTCAATCATTAGAAGCTTGAAATCGTGTGGAAGTCCACTTTAATGATGCATAGGCCTAACTGTTGATGATCATGATTATAAAAAGCCCCAGTCATCTTCTCCAGAGTCGACATCTGCATCACTTCAGCATAGGCCTACTGAACCTAACCCAAGGGAGTCTAAACTTGCAGAAAAAAATACAAAATTTCCCGGCTACAAGCCCCCAACTGTTATGAGTTGATGGTACGACACTCCATAACCAGTACACTCTCCCGAGTTCCTCGAAAAAGACCAAATAAAATACACAAGAAAATCCGTGATGTTTGTAATATCAAGCCATGTTAACTTCCAACAATCTCGTGCCTATGGCACGCCGAGTTTACATTCAATCGGCTATGACAAGCCGTCACAACCCTCATTGAATTCTAAAATGACTCTAGCAGAGTACGGCTTTGTTATATAGCGCCTATGATTATCGGTTCCTCGGAATATGGTGACATTTCTTTGTGTACATGTATGTGCCTGTGTTAAAGGGATGGTTCAGTTTGGGTTTAGAGGGCGCTCCAAGAAATATTTGTTGTGAGTTAATGGCAAAACCAAGTGTAAAATTTCATAAAGCACACAATTTTAAAGACAGAGTAAGTAAGTGTGATTTAAATCGGTTCAGAAACAGCTAAAAAGTCAATAAATATATTAAATTTATAAAGCCTAGATACATTTTTCAAAATGTACCTTGGGTTAGGTTTAGTTACATTTTTCTAAATGTACTAAACTGGCTGATGATCTCTCTATTTATTTTAACCAAACATCACATTCACATTTGATACAAAAATAGTTGAAACTTTCAAGTGTCTGGAGGGCGCCCTCTTGTGTTAACAGCTGCTTTTTGAATGAAAATGGCCCTGTAACTTAGTTGTTATGTTTTCTACCATTCAAGCATCATTTTATTATAACTTTTAGTTTTTAATGATAACTTGCAAGTATTTGTTACTAAAATTCAGTTTGATCAATACTGTACTCGGCCGTGATCTGGCAAAACCATGTAAGTCATTTTGGGGCGTTTTTCTGGTTTTAAGTGTTTCTTATAGTTTTGAATATGCTCTTTCATCGGGCAAAATTTCAAGATCTAACTTGCCAGATCACGGCCGTACTATCCCTTTAACTTAACTTTGCTTGTACAGTCAAAACTGTCTTAGCAGCCAACCTGCCTATAGTAGCCAGTTCGTGATCCCCTACAGATTTAAAAAAAAACAGAAATATGGAAACTGCCTATAGAGGTCACCTGTTCCCAGTGACCACTTGTTTCCCTTAGGTGGTCAGTTTACACAGGTTTGACTGTATTATTTTCTTTTGTTTTGTGTTTTGTTTTCACTACTTGGTTGGTCACTTTACTTAGGTTTGACTCAATTTGATATGTTTTGTTTTGTTTTTCCACTGTAAATGCTGTTCAAGACATACTTTGACTGTATTTGTTTTGTTTTGTTTGTTTCACTGTTATGTTAGGGTGGTCACTATACACATGTTTCACTCTGTTTGTTTTGCTTTGTTTTGTTTTTCCAGTGTAGAATGCTGTATATTAGTTTTGCTTTGTAGATGCCGTCCAAGACACGTTTGGGGATCACCTACTAACCGATGGTCAGACAGGCGATGAGTGCGACACTGTGTCAAACTCGCAGGCGCTACGAGAAATGGACGGCAGAGCAACTTCTTGGAGCGTCGTAATTGTTCCAACTCGGTCCATGCATGGGACCGTAGCCAGTGACGTAGCTAGGTGGGACTGAATGAGGGGCGCAGTCCCAACATGTTTCTGTAAAGATTCAACTGTCCAACACAGCTTAATAGTTAGTTTTATGTTTTAAAAACTGATGTTCTCGAGTCGAGACCCAAGGGGAACCTCCAAACACAGTGGCGTAGTGAGGTTGAACTTTTTTCTTTTCTTTCTTGGGGGGGGGGGGGGGGGGGCACACTTTCTGATTTTTCTTTTTTAACACAGATATGCCCTTTATTTTTTGTTTGTTTTTGACAAACTATTGAGGTGTACCTGTATAATATTAACCTTCATCATGTTTTACTGTCATCTAAAGCTTTCGTTGTGGGTTTGTTACCAGACTTGACCTTTCTGACATAAGGTTCAATTATCAGGCCATAGATAATCGTTAGCTTTGTATTCCCCGCCTTCCCCCTCTATGTCTATATGTTTCGGAGCCAAGATGCTATTTTTCACTGTTTAATATAGTATTTTCGTCAAAGTTAATCTTTTGAAAGAAATCAGGAATGGCTATTTCTGAGATAATGTTATGTTTTGACATTTTAAGTGTTATAAACAGTGACTTTCATCAATGGAAATAAAAAAAATACTAGGTAATACCAAGGAGGTATTATACCTCCTTGGGTATACATATTTCTGAAATGTTATGTTCTTCATTTTTTGTGTATTTTCATGAAAGTTAGTTTCTTGAAAGAAATCAGGAATAGTTATATTTCTGAGATAATGTTATGTTTTGAATGATATAGCTATAGCTAGATAATTGTCATATGCCTCATGAAACATAACAGCTGAACAACAGATTGTATCTTACCGTGTCCGGTTTATTTTGTGCATTTTAAGCGTTATAAACAGTGACTTTCAACAATGGAAATCAGAAATACTAGGTTATACATATTTCTGAAATGTTCTGTTCTTTATGTGTGATTTCGCTAAAGTAAATTCTTGAAAGAAATCAGGAAAGAAACATTTCTGAGATAATGTTACGTTCTGAATGAAAGCTAGCTAGATGATATGTACCTTGTGAAAAGCGAACAACATATTGTATCTTACAGTGTTTGGTTTATTTTGTGCATTTTAAGTGTTATAAAAAGTGACTTTCATCAATGGAAATCAGTGGAAATATGTAATACGTGGTAATACATATTTATTAAATGTTATGTTCTGCATTAATGGGAAAGTTCATTTTTTAGTCACATTGTTCAGAACAATATCATTTTATTAAATCTTCCATGGGATAAAATTGAGGTCGGTACTCTAAACCTTCATTACATTTACCATTGAGGAAACATTTTGTTTTTGTTTACTTTCTATTGCTGTACAATAGTTTATCTTAGGGTAGCTTCATATTTACATACTTATAATCAAGGTCAAAATGTAGTTTATTAAAGCCTGTTAGTGTAGGGTAGCTTCATTTTGTACTTATAATGGAGGTCAAAATATAGTTTTGTAAAGCTTATATATTATACAAGCTCATTAGAGTAGGGTAGTGTCATATACAAATATTTTGTAGTAATGCAGGGTAGCGTCATTGTTTTAGGTATCGAGTTCAAAATGTAAGGTTTACCGACATTGTTACAATAACACATAGTTTTTTTGTGATGGTTATTTTCTGAAGTTTTCTATGAGAATATAATATATGTAAATATTTAACTGTTGGGTAGTAGGATAAATTCATATCCTAAATTGATATGCCAAAGAGATATTTTAAACAAAAATTTGTTTCAGGTCATATTTTTCTAAACAGTTCATGCAAAAATCATGTCAATTTTCAGGCTGAAACACCAAACTATGTAGACAGAAGGACAAAGGAAGTTCTATGTGCGTTAATTCCTCTTAAATAAGTTTGTTCTTTTTGTATTTATATTCGTATCCATTCGTGCTGTGTAAAGCTCTTCAAAACATTTTTACACCGTGAGCTATATACATACAATTTTTTTTTTTTATCAAGAATATACCCTATGAAGAGGGGCGCATGAAGAAGTGACTATAGATTATGCAAATTGCAGCTTTTCTTTATTGTCTGTTTGCCAAAGTTCTGTGCACTTTGTTCACAGTAATATAGTTTTCTTGTTCATATTTATATTTATTTTATCATGTCTTATGTTAAGTTTGTTCAAAAATGTTCACACAATGAGCTACATGATATTTATTTTTACAGTGTATGCTGCTTTACTGCCAATGTTCTGAGCACTTTCTTCTACAGTTATAGTTTTCTTCTTATATATTTATATTTATTTTATTTGGTCAAATTTGTTTAGTTCTTAACACACTATTAAGAGGTTAAACATTTGTATAAGCACGAGTTATTTATTATTGGTGCTAAAACTGAACACTGTTGCGAGTGTTTTATTTTCTTGGCCAAAGCATGTGCATTATTTCACTCAGTATTTGTACTTAATTTCTTTTAAAGGAAAAAGTGTATATGTATTATGTTCAGGTTGTAAACTGTTAACTTAACAGGCTGTTCTTTCTGACTACAGGTTATGGTGCTACTTGTAGCTAGTATTTATTGTGTGTGCCAAATTTCTATATACTAGTTTCCTCTACGGTTTCTGGGTTATTGTTTTCTTCTTATTCATGGTACTTCAAACTTTTACGCACTATGAGCTTAGATATTTTTATAAGCAAGAGCTATCTATCATTGGTGCTAAAACTGCAAATTGCTGCAAATATTATATTTTTTGGGCCAATGCATAAAGCATTATTTCACTCAGTATTCGTACTTTGTTTCTTTTTCAGGAAGTAATTTGTTCAGGTTGTAAACTGTTTATGATTCAAAAACAATTATTAAGCAAGACTTATATCATGTTAAAGCTGCATTGTGTGTAGCAAGTGCTTAGATGTTTTTTTTTGTAATATTACATGTGTGCCTTACTCTGTTTTCATAATTGTTCCTGTTTATAACCAACTACATTTATCACCTTATTTTGCTTTAATAAAAGTAATACAAAACTTCTCAAACTCCTGTCACCTGTGTTTTGTTTTTAAACTGTGATTGCTAAATTAAGTGAGTTTGAGTTTGAGTTTGAGTTTGATGTTTTATTATCCAAATAAAAAGTACATCAATATAACAATCAAATGTCAATGTGTAACATTAATATTAAAAAGGATAATTGGGACCAGAAAATAGCATTAAATGCTAATCGTGTCTGGTACCATTAACACACATAAGTAGCACACTACAGAAAGTCTGCAGAACCACCATTGTCAGTTTGAATGCTTGTGGTTAAAAATAAATCTTGAAAAAAGCAGAAGCAGTATACCCAGAGTTTATGTCGGGGTGGTATACTACCCTCCAGGTGCTCCATTCAGCCAAAACCTTGTGGAACACATTCACCGTACAGTTGACGATATTAGAGCTCACGATTGTTCTTCCCTCATTGTCCTTCTTGGCGACTTTAATGATCTTCCGACAAATAATTTTGACCAAAATTTGATGCTTACACAAATGATTCAGTTCGAAACACGCGGAAATCCAACTCTTGATAAGATTTGTGTAAATTATCCTGATTTGTTTCACCCACCACAATGTTTGGCACCTTTGGGCTCAAGTGACCACTCATAAATTTTGTTAAAACCTTTACACGCTCTTCCCTGCTTGAAAAAAAACATACTCTGCCGCCCATACCGCGATTCTTCGGTTCGAGCGTTCGGGCAGTGGATCACACGACAAGATTGGAGCAACATTCTTAGTGGAATGAACTCAATGATATTGTTCAATGTTTTAATAAAGACTTACATAATTAATATAAGAAGGCCTTTCCACTCACTAGATCACTCTTATCTAGCAACGACGATCCTCGGATGAATCATAAAATTAAAACTCTCATGAAACAGCGAGATAAGGCATATAAAAGGAAACTCATTGACCCACAGAATTTTAAGGGACTCTGTTCAAAATGAAATAATTAATGCAAAAACTAGGTACTTTAATGCATCTGTACGTAATCTCAAATCAAGTCAACCCGCTCAATGGCATACGTACATAAAGAAGATGTGTAAATTGAACTCTAAACGTGTAGAAATTCCAGGGGCAGTAGATGATCCTATTACTATTGCAACTACCATCAACACCCATTTTGCAAACATTTGTTCTCAACTTCCCCCGTTGGATTGTACACTGTTACCTGCATACTTGCCTGCAGAAACACCACCAACCATTTATTTTGGCGAAGTAGTCAAAGTTTTGAAGAATTTAAATGCCACTAAATCTGGCCATCCAAACGATTTGCCTGTCAGGTTAATTAAAGAATTTGCATTTGAATTAGCTGAGCCATTAACTTGCATTTTCAATAAATGCATCTATGATGGGATTTTCCCTGATATTTGGAAAACAGCAGCAATCACCCCCGTCCCAAAGGGAAAAAAAACATTAACTCCTTTGATCCATTGAGACCCATCTCTCTCACCCCAATATTTGCGAGAGTATTGGAATCGTTCATCGCAAAATGGGTAGCTGATGACATTGTTGAACATGTTGATAAGAAGCAATTTGGAAATGTGAAAGGATCTTCGACTACACATTACTTGGTTGATCTTTTAAATTTTGTGCTGCATGGTCTTGACAAATCTGGGCACTATGCATACTTAACCACTATAGATTCTACTAAAGCGTTCGACCGGGTAAACCACAATATTGTAATTAAGAAACTGATTGATTTGGGTGTCAGAAGATTCATTATACCAATCATTTGTAGTTTTCTCAGTAAAGTTTTTTCAGTAATATAACTCAGTGTACTAAAATTGGTGGCAACAACTCACCCTTGTTGCAAATAACATGTGGAGTGCCGCAAGGCACTAAACTAGGCCCAATTTTATTGTTGGTACTTGTTAATGATGCAGCGGATGAATCTGAACATAGATGGAAATATGTTGACGATTTGACGCTTGGAGAAGTGATTAAACGAAACCAGCCTACTATTCAAAATAGTCTGGATAATATTTCATATTGGTGCCAACAAAATGATGTATTGCCTAAACCTACCAAATGTAACCTACTCTGTATACATTTCCTCCGACAGATGAACTGATATAACATTGAATGAAATTCCATTGAATGTTGTTTCTCACTTTAAGTTGTTAGGAGTCACAATTCAAAATGATTTGAAGTGGTCAGAACTTGCATGTTCAAGAAATAGTTTCTAAAGCATCCCGAAGATTATATACTCTCTGTATTCTTAGGAGGTCAAAAACACCTATTACGGATATGGTGACCGTCTATACATGCTACATTAAGGGCCCGTTACACATTCACGGTGCCAACACGGATGACCACGGATTGACGGTCCGGGGTACTCCCAGTAGGGTCCGGGATGCTCCGTGTTGCCTCCGGCGTCATCCTTGGGCGCAGCAGGGAAAATTAAACCTGCTTAATTTTCACCGGGAGCTCCGTGTTGAGACCGGCAAAAATTATATTGTTCAGCTCATCCGTGTTGACTCCGTGTTGCTTCCTTGCTTATCCGTATATACACCGTGTTCGTACCGTACTTATCCGTGTTGGCACCGTACTTGGACCGTACTGACACCGGCCTTCGATCCGTGTTGGCACCGTGAATGTGTAACGGGCCCTTTAGACCCATTTTAGAGTATGCTTGTCCAGTTTGGCACATCTCAATTACTGATGCTCAAACCAACGCAATTGAGTTTGTTCAAAAACGAGCACTCAGAATTATATTGGGTAGAGACTACACATCATACAGTGTAGCGTTGTCTATCTGTAAGCTACCATTACTCTCTTTACGTAAAAACACATTGTTGACTAATTTTGTCACAAAAATGTTGCAATCTCTAAAACATAGGCACTTACTCCCTCCAACCAAAGCTAGTACATGTACAAGACAATTACGAAACATGTCGGGATTGTGTACAATTAAATGTAACACAG
This sequence comes from Echinarachnius parma, assembly GCA_037951105.1. Lineage (NCBI taxonomy): Eukaryota > Metazoa > Echinodermata > Echinoidea > Clypeasteroida > Echinarachniidae > Echinarachnius > Echinarachnius parma. Next base: position 19,575 of record JBAMJV010005719.1, read on the forward strand.
AAAGATATCGTAAATCAACTATCCCCTATTTGGCACGAATATTAAAACCATGAATTTGGTTGGATTGTGTTTTGTTAGTAATGATTTGCATTGCTTAGTATAATTTAATTAAGTTATTTGTGTTGAATTGAATTGAATTTAAAAAGAGTTTATTAATTAAATAGTTGCCAGCCAAAGGCTGAATTGTACATGTGTTACATTTGTAAGGTGCATGATACATGTTAAAAGTTGTAAAGTTTAAAAAGTAATGAGTAATATGTAAACAGCAAAATACACAATTGTACATAAGAAAAGGAAATGATTATACAAAAATTAAATAATATATTGTTTCAAATATGAACAAGGTAAGGAAGGGCACTGTTTTCTCTTTTAATTGGTAACCAATCATTAAAAACAGGGTGTTTTCTAAAGATATTATATAAACTGTTCACAAATGTTTTTCTTTTTCTTGCTTCCAATGTAGTTAAATTGCACAATGAAAGAGTAAAAGTGGCATATGTTATATAGTCACCTCCCAATATTATTATGAGGACTCTCTTTAGAATTCGTTCTAAATTTAATATTTGCTCTTGAGTAATATTTTCATCAAAAACCGGGACGCAATAATTAAGTACTGGTCTCATGTATCCCATGTATAGTTAAACGATCATTTAGATGATAATATTGTAGACTTAGATTGTTTCTTTATTTATGTAATATGACAAATGCAGTTTGGTACCTTGAATTTTGGTAAAATATTGATATTAAACTTGTAATACGTACATAATTATTCATTTTTAAATTATGCTTAATTAATTTTAATTGAAATATCAATATGACTAGAATAGTCTTGCTCTCATATAATAATGATTTCACAATAGGTATTCAGCTGATAGGTATAAATGATAAATATATTATAATGAATTAATTGCTTGGTGATTAATAACTTAGAACAGTTTTAATTATGAATTACCTTATATCACTTATATAGTTATGAATTACTGTATACAATTCATTGTTGTAAATGTGGTTGATTAACAATTATGCACAATGATTTGATATTTGTTCTTTGTGTAGTGTAGTGTAGCTTTGTTTATTTTATAGTGATTTACTTTTGTAAATTTTGTCCTTAACATTAATGTTCCAATTCATTCAAATTTGAATGTAACAATTGCTATATTGTATTATTTATACTTTGTATGTTTTGATGTTCAATGTACACTGATCCTTTCAGCACTGCTGCTGATCAGTTTGAAATGTATACCAAAATAAATAAATAAATAAATATAATAAATAAATATGAATAACTGTTGAATACATACTTAAACTACAAGCTATTCTACTTCTAGGCTAAAATCTGTTCTGTAATTAAATACAAAGCTTTGGTATTTAACACTACATAAAAAGATAAAGGATTATTTACGTAATATTAAAAAAAAGGCAAGAACCTAGGTAAAAAGTTCAAAACAATTATTCTATTAACATTTGTGATATTAGAGTTCTACGAAAGCAAGACACTGATGCTTTCTCCCATACAGATAGGGGTAAGTGAATATGTTAGTCTCATATGCTTACATTGCACATCGTTCATGATAAAAGGGAACAAATTCACCCAACATTTATTTTCTGATATATTAAAGAGATTAGTTTTGTTAGTCGATTCCACTGAAAGTTTCAGAAAAATAGGTTTCAAACAAATTGTTATCATGAATGTAAAACTTGGCATTCAACTCTACCAAGACGCGCTAACAGCATAACTAAAAGAATTGATGATTTATATTCAATTAATACTAATACAGGTTACTTATATAGCGCTATTCACAATGGATCATAGCGCTTACAAATAAAGCAGTTAAAACACACAAATTCACAACAAGATACCAACAAACTATAACAAATCAAGGAAAGGGAAGGATTTGTTGGAGACACATATTCAAATGGTTGCTGGCGGAAAGGATTACTAAAAAAATCATCGCCTTTTATATATCAAGTGATGATTTGTAGCTAGGTGGCTGGAATACTCCCTAGGGAGTGTAAAAATGTGAACTTTGTGTGTAGGAATTATTGCAGTGTGTATCCGTTGACCGGGGTGAATAATAGCCCTTTGAGGCTTCAGCATTGCAATTTGCGCTCGATCCTTAAATATAAATAAAACATAGTATTATTATCATAATAATAATACTATGTTATATATAATAGTTATTAAAGTTAAAGTCTTTCCCGTACCAATGATGGCACATAAGGCGTCGCCTATCTCCGTTTCAATAGCCCTAGGCCACACCTCTAATCCTCACTGGAAATAAGATGAAAAAAACTGAATATTATTGCCAATATGACCAATATACAAGTTGCGCATAGACAAATGTAATGTATAGCAACACTATTCTTACACATAATAACCAAATTGACAAACTGAGTTCAGACAAAATTATTAAACCAACAGCCAGTCGCAAGAAATATTGAATCACAAACACTTGCATGAGGGGAAAAGCGAAGATACAATTGAAAAGTACTCGGTAGAAATGGAGGGTGTTAGTAAAGCTTGTGAGCATCTTTATGAGGTAGTTGGCTAGAGTAACCCCTGGGGAGTTGAGAAAGTGCACGTTTAAGTAATGCAGAGAGACCGTGGGCGTATTTTCGATTACTGAGTTAAAAAATAAAGTTGTTGAGCACTTGGAGTTGAATATTTCATATTAGATGATACATAGATAAAAATATTTAAATGTAAAGTATAATAAAGACAGAATATCACAATTTAAATAGTATTGAGCATTAAATAATATTCCTACTTTGCCCACATTTACCAGATGGGCATCTCATTTCCAGTGCAGTAGCTACCATTACATGTATATATGGTTGTATTTCCTGCCTCTGATATCCAATATTTCCCCGGCAACCCTGTAAAGACAGGAAGCCAATAAGCAGCCTATGACCTTTGACCTTTGATATTTATTCCTCAAGGTGCATACATGTACTATGTTTGCTTTCAATTTGTCAAATGGTTCTCAAGATATGCCAACAATTTGTCTTTTAGCATATGTATATAATTAGCTTTGTGACCTTTGACCTTTGACCTCATGACCCCAATATTTCACCAGATCATCGTTTTCACTAAGTGCATGCAGGTACCCAGTTTTATGCAAATCAGTCAAGCAGTTTTTGAGATAGGCTATAGCCATACCAAGGTACACACTGGCAGCCATTTTGAGAAATGGCGCCCATGGCCAAAAGGGGTTAGGTCCGCGTTGGCTCCATTTCTAAATTTGCTTAGAATCACCTTATCTTCTTGTGTGCTCAATTTCACGCTTTTATCACAAAATGCAAAATTCACCCATATTGGCCAGCTAATTAGTTTGACATCGGGCCGAGATACACATTGCTATACTATCAGTAAAACAAAAACAAAAACATAACCTAACCCTAACCCTAACCCTATACCCTGACCCTAGGATGGTGGCTATAGGGTCAGATTCAGTGGCTATAAGTCAGATTCAGTGGCTAATTACAGAATGTGTATCTCGGCCCGGTGTAAAATTCCCCGCTAATCTGCCCCACTAAAAGAAGGAGCAGAGTCGTAAAACTACGATTTACATAATTGTTCGGGTTTTATAAGATCATTGTTGATGATCTCTCCATTGAGTCAACAACACATTGAAAACTTTCTATAAAACTGGTTGAAGCTGTCAAGTATCTTGAGGGCGCCCTATTGTGTTAACGGCTGCTTTTTGAATGAAAGAAGCCTTCTAACCTAGCCATTTATGTGTGTTTGTACCATTTATGCATAGTCGAATTATAAGTATTAGTTTTTTTCATGATAACGTTCATGTTTTAGTTACTAAAATTAAGTTTGATTAGTTATTCCTTTAACAATTAAATGTATGTATATCAGACCCACTTATTGTGCCGTTTGAGTGTTTTTATATAATTACGTTATGCAAGACGAAACGTTTTCAAATGTCTTTAAAAATTAAAAATTACCAATAATCTCACCTGAGCTCGGTTTCCCATTGCAAGAACAGACACATGTTTCTGACTCTCTCTCGGCCTTACAAGTAAATATTTCTTTCTCGGCTGAGTCTCCCTCGGTAGGATCTGAAAAGGAATGTTTAAAGGGATAAGGCACAGTCACACGTCACCGGATAGTGTAAACGGATGCCCGACGGAGAGCAAAATGTTCAATCCATACGTCTCCGTTCGTATGCGTTTATTGTCCGTTCCTCGTTATAGGGGAAGTACGTTGTTCTATACGGTGGAATGTGTGTGCATAAAGCAATGGAGTGGACTTTCACCACCGGATAATTTGATTTCGCAAATTTGTATTATCGTCGGGCATCTGTTTACGCTATCCGGTGGTATGTGACCGGGCCTTAACGGATGATCGACGAATATACATTCGCGTAACCAAATTATTCGGTGGTGAAAGTCGTCTCCATTGTTTCATGCGCGAAACATTCTGCCGGATAGAACAACATACACCGCCTGACAAGGAGCGGACAAGAAACGCATACGAACGGAGACGAACGGATTAAAAAATTTACTCTCCGTCGGGTATCCGTTTACGCTATCTGGTGAGATGTGATCAGGCTTTTAAACTCCTTGAGTGCCAATGTCGAATATTTGCATCACACGATACACACATTGCCATATAGCTGTACAGTCACTGGCATTCTAAGTCGAAAACTCCCCCCCCCCCCAAACAAAACAAAACAAACAAACAAACAAAAAAACAATCCAAAATTAATTTAAGTTATAGAATCTGTCACCCAACATAGAGAAAAATGACCAGAAATAAACAATATAAATTTTAAAATGAGCAAAGAAAATGTGTTTGCACTCAAAACGGTTCAGGCATCGGCCCCTCACAACAGTGTGAGTGCTTGGGACCGAGACCTCTCATACCATGCCACGTTTTTGTGTTGCAATGCTGGAGCTCGGAATATGCATCGTCTTTCATGTCCTGAACATGATGAAACAGCAAATGTTAAGTCTCCTCGTGCTGAAACCGGCCCTGGTAATATATAATATTTTTCTGAATTAGATTTTGACTCACCAGATTTCATGATCACCAGTAGAAGAACAACCATCAGGGAGGCTGACAACAGTTTGTAGTGCGCCATGGTAGGAAACTTGCCCTTTCTCGTTCTAGATGAGATGGTGTTGTAGATGGTTGTCCCTGTAGTCGGTTCTGATGTCTCGGAACTAGCGCAGATCTAGCGAAGGCGGATGGAAAAGTTGTGATATACCTCGATGGAACTGTTGGGTCCTGTATACAATTTGTGGAGATAATTGGTGTGTGTCGCATTTACTATTTAACCGAGTAAAGCTAAATAGAGCACGCCGCACCCAGATCTATATACATTTGATACTGGCATTTAACAAAATGTAAGAAATATTAAAACAAATAACAACTCTGTGGGTGTTTTGAAGGTATTTGATAATACTTCATTCTCTGTATTTTAATATGCAGTTTATCAAACATGCAGATGCAGGTGATATCATGGGACCTCTTTGAAAATCCACTTCTGCCATTCCACCCATTTGTGGAAATAAATACTTATAATAAACATATTGACAATAGTAAAGCAGAGTTACGATAAACTCGTATTGAAGATATTTGATAACATTTTATGTTTTGTAATGCGTTCAACTTAGCCTCGCAAACAATAAACACCACTGATAATAAAGTTATATATAGAGACTGTACCTTTTTACCGCATTTTTGAGAACGGTTAAATAATACAACTAATTAATACACAGCCATTTTGACGGTATTTGATAACACTTTATTATTAATTTCTTTTTACAACGCGTTGAAACGGGTGTGGCAAGTGACGAAATTGTCATACAAATTACTAGTAGTTGAAAACGTTCTTATATTTTAGAATAGCAAACTGATATTAGCAAATATAAACACGCCAGTTTTTATGGAATTTTATCATAATACTTTTGTTTTCTTACAACGCACTGGAACGGGTGCAGAACTGCAGTTGGTGACGAAATTATCCACTAATTCAATATAAGTTACAAAAATAAAGTGATCCATTAACTGTGTCAAATTTAACCTAAATCACTTTGAGCTTTCACTTTTCTCTTGCGCCTTGTTACCGCACAAATCATTGTTGCCGGCGACAATTACATTCTTTGCAGAGAGCTGTTACATCTCCAAAATGTTTAATAGGGTGCTGGCGACAATGGCCCGAATTCTCAACTTGTGGCTCAACTTGTGCCTGGCCTAAAAGACAAAGACTACCGGTAACACTTTGCACCAGCAGACTTATTGTCTCGTAACTACATGGTCCCCGGAGATATTCTAATTGTTTCCTTTCATTATCAAGTCAATCCATTGAGAGCTGCTTATAAGTATCAGGACAATGGGTCCTTTGAAATTAAGTTATAGTAAAGTCTGCCACCAGCCAAATTGCGTCCTGGATCATCCTGGACACTGTATTGCTGGTGACCTGTTTCACTGTTATACTTGTAAAGAATTGAATTTAAAAGGGCCCATATTGTCCTAATGCTTATAAGCAGCTCTCAAGAGATTAACTTGATCATGAAAGAAAACAATTCGAATATATCCTGGGACCATAGTTACGAGACAATAGGTTTAATGGTGCAAAATATTACCAGTAGTCTTTGTCTTTTAGGCCAGGCACAAGTTGAGCAACAAGTTGAGAATTCGGGCAAATGTGTGCAGTGAACATTGCAAGAATTGTCGTCTTGAGTGTTCTCGGAGACATCTATACCAAGATTCACTACACATTGCTCGAGCAGTGGGAAATATTGTAATAAACCCACTCAGACCAATGTACTAAAGAACCAAATTACACTCACATACATACATGTGTCTGGCTATTTAAAGTGGACTTCCATACGATTTCAAGCTTCTAATGATTGAAAGACAGATATTCTAGGTCAATAAACACAATTTTGTATGAAAAAAAGTATGATTGTGGGTTCTTATAATTGGTTTTGAAATTCTAATGACACAAATTCGCGAGCGAGCTTGTTCTATCCCACAATGCACCAATTTGTGACGTGCGACCCTCACTATGCGCCTATCGATGTTTTTACACTGCAGCGAATGCGTTCTTTTGATCATGAATAGTTGAGGTCACGGTGCGCCACTCAACCGTGCCTTTGAGCATTACTGCATTGTTGAACCTTTTGAAAATACTTGCCTACCCGAAATTGTAACACGTTTGGCTTTAATTGGAATTTGAATAGACACAAAGTCTTGTAAATGTGGTTATTGAATTTGCTGGCTCTGCATAACCGGCTATTATGAATGACACATGCAGTGATCACAATGCAGTGGCACCGGATTCAAGCCTACTCAAGAAATTAAGCAAAGTGAGGGTGATACGTATGGGTCTCATGATTGTGTGCGGTAAATTTAATTATTTCCTCAGAGTTAATGACATTAGAAAAATATCTTAGAAATCAACCAAAGAGAGTAAAATCCTGAAAATATTCAAGCACATCCCAAGATTTATTTCCAATATACTGTATTTCATTTTTTGTAATCGTCCGGAATTCTCCTTTAACGATTACCCTAGAACACACACAGACATTATAAGTGAAGACATCTTTATGCGTTTGTGTACGAATATCAACCGATGACGAACGTCTGAAAATACACTCATCACGATGATGACACACACACAACCGATGGCTGTTATGTTTTCAACACACACTCAAGTGTTTCTATGAATCTGCAACATATCATATTCAAACCTAAGTATGTAGATAAACATTATATGCAACTTGATTCATATATCGTATATTTCCCCGAAGCGGTTCATGTTCTATGACTGTGTTTCATGTTTCTGTGACTGTGTTACATTCGTCATATTGTGATACATTCGTAAACCATGTCTGAGGCCGACTCTGAGCAAACCGATTTCGAGGGGCCATCCTCCATTAAAAAAAGTTTCCATCACTGCCACAAAAGACTATGTTCGTGAATTCGTCAAAAGCGATGAGTTTCTAAAAAACATTGAAAGTGAAGTTGGAAAGACAATAGACAAGCAATTGTCAAAGCTCTTTGAGAGGCTGGAGAGAGTGGAGAATAGCACAAACGACATAATCGAGCCGCCCTTGGTAATCTGGTTGCACCTGACCTATTAAAATCGTATCCATGGCAACTAATCATGGTTTGGTAGACAATGCTTAATCCTGAATATTTCAGGCAAGCCTCCGCAAATCCAGGTATTTCTTTTTTGCAGTCAACTTGAGTTTATTCTTATTACAAAGGGATTATTCAACTGACATGTTTGTATTGTCATGATTGGGATAGGCATTCACATGTCATACTCGTTGACTTGTGCACGTCTTCTTTTTTTAACAAAAACGCGTCATCTATCATAGAAAAGAATCATTAATAATACAATATAAAGTTTGAATTATGCAACTCAACCACGCCAATCAAAATTCTATAATAATTTTCACCTATCATCTGATTAAAAATAGTTAGAATCCATTGTTATAATTGTTGACTTATTCCCTATCAAAAGTACCAAGTGATGTATTTACCAGGTACCTAGCATATTTAATGCTATTGTTTGAAGTTATCATAATGGGGTGATATGGGATTATCAGCGGCAGTGGTGTAGTGAGGGGTGGGGTGGGGGATCGGCTCCTGGGACCAAGACCATCCTCCTTCATGTCCTTGTTGTTATTGCTGTTGTTTTGCTAACTTGTTTATATTCTGGGGCCTTTGAATGAGCTAAAAGCTAAAAGCTTGGACCCCATCCTATGTATTTTGCAACATTTCGTGTTGACATGGGTCCATACTCGGGTTAACTTCATATTCCATAATTCAGGCATCATACACACCATATTCATGACAGATAATTAAGGGACCAGAGAGATATACACGTTCACACTTGAATTGCGGAACTTTTTGTGAGGGGTTTACTCGGAGCTGCAGTGATGATGTACAACGCCGTTATGTATTACATACTTTGACAATATTCGCCTTTCATAATTATGCGCGATTAACCAATCGCAGCTCGTGGCAGCCCATCGCAGCCACCGTGTGACCAAGTCCTAATTTACACTTCTTTTGTAGATGGACGTTCAAATGCTCTAAATATATCTTATGGTGGTGAAACTTTATGGTTGATAAATATTCATGCACCTATTGTTATAGCCTCAGGGGAACAATTATGGGGTAAACGGGGGGCGGGCGGTAACTTGTGTCCAAAACAGAAAGCGTGCTATAATGCTTCTTAAACAGTTGTGACAGGAAGGGGAATTCCTAAATGTAAGGGTGTTACTGTAGATATGAGCGTGAGTAGGAATGATGTTTTTTCGGGGGAGGGGGGAGGGGGGGGGGGGAGGGGGGGGGGGGAGGGATCACACGTAAGCATATGTTTTCATAGCCACCCCAATGAAGCAAAACCAAATACATCTCCCTCCTCATTACGATCAAGCTCCGCCACGCTTATAACATGATAGCATGACAAGGGAAACTATTCAATTGCAGTGAAAACAGGAACGAAATTGCATTAAATAGTATTATATAGATAGATTTATCAAAACAGAATTGAAATCACATGAAATCAATCCGAACTGCAAAAGTAAGCTATTATGTCACAAAAAGGACAAATAAAGGCCAATTACTCTCCAAATAAAAACATGTAATTTAAGCTGATAAAAGATGTTATTGATGAAGTACAAGGATGCTAGGATAAACACGGAAAAGTATGTTACTTGGGGAACTATTTTGAACTAACATCACGCTATCATAAAAAATTATCTAATATCCCTTATTCGAATATTCTCCTTGCCATGTTCACGATCGCGCTACACGCATACACACTACAACCTGGCAGATTATTACTTGCTAGCGATTTAGAGGTACACCGGAGTACCTTTACATTTTTGTCTAGTTGTCGCTACAAATTTGTCCTATTTGGCTTTTGTGAATAAGAACAATTTACCTGGGTGCTAGGTCGTCATTCAACTTCACGCCTTTGTTGTAAGTCCAACAGAGGTCCCACATAGATAGATTTCAATGCAATAAGTCCGCACCGCAGATCTATTGTTGTTATTGTTCGCATTTCGACTAAGAATGTCGTGGAATACCAAATGCTTGTGGAATTTAGACAGATGGGTTGTCATGCTAGGTCGGGCATTGACTACGATAGCGAATTTAGCCTATTGGCCTTTTGTGAATAACAGCTAAGCCTAGCGGACATCGAAATTGAAATTTGATCAACCAACTAGCTTATCGGGGTTTTATGAATATGGGCACAGGATTACAAGAAAATGTTACTCGTTTGATAAAAGCATTAAAGCAATATTGTAGTAAAAAAGAATTAGATCCTAGAGATTGTTGGGGCCCTTTTAAAATTAATATAAAATATATGTCTATAAGCTTTTCGGTTGAAAAGGCAAGGAACGGGGAAAAAAAATAATGATAATATTACAGGAAAAACTTAATAATCTTGAAAGATTAAATGAACGTACAGACCAAACAAATACAGGAATTGGAGTCTGTTCGAAAACTACTGAATGATGTACGGTATATGAGTATAAAGTTCATGGGGCACTTATTAGATCAAGAATAAAAATCGTATGGAGAAGATGAACGTAATTCTAAATATGTCTGGGTCTAGAAAAAAGAAATCACCAACTGAAGAATTAATTTAAAGTAGAATATATTGGTCAAATTTATAGGAACTATGAAGAAGTTCTTCAAACTGAAGTACAAATTTTAGTCAGTTATATTCTGAACATTTCAGGGGAAACATTTATACATGCTTAAATAAAATACACATTGAAATAAATTAAATGATAGACACAAAAATATGTGCGACGAAATATTATATAATAATATATAACTATTGGTGAATGCACAAAAGTAGTTAAAGATGCTAAATTGTAAAAAGGTCCAGTAATTTACAGTGTATATTTAGTATTGGATATTTTGAATTTTTCATTGAAAGAAGGACATTTATCAACCTCACAAGGAAGAGCAGCAATAACACTTTTATATAAATTTTTAAAAAGGTAGAAAAGAATTATTAACAAATTGGAGACCAATAAGTTTGTTAAATGCGGATTACAACATTATGGCTTCAGTATTAGCAAATAGATTGAAAGTTGTTTTAAACCCTTCCATTTCTTTTGATCAAAATGCTCATTTCAAAGGTCGTTATATTAGTAATAATATACGTTTAATAGCCGACGTTATAAATTATATGCAGGACAAAAATAAATCAGGTGCAATTTTATTTTTGGACTTAGAAAAGCCTTTGATAAAGTTAAAGGGAAAGTTGAGTTTTGGTAGAGAGGGCGCTAGACTACTTAATTGGTTTGTGAGGTAATGAAAAACTGAGTGTAAAATTTGAAAGAGCATAATATTTAAACAATAAAATCATCTTTGTTTGATCAAAATCGGTTCAGAAACGGCTGAAATATCCATAAATATAACAATTTGTAATAAACCCGGGGCCCGGGTTTATTAGAGAATTTTGAACCAGCCGTAAAAAAATTCAAAAAAATGCTTCCTCTTTTCAAAAAGTTACAAAATAGGTATTTAAATGGTTGTTGGTTATTTCTCTATCTAATCACTATTTCAACAAAGCATCACATGCACAATATTTTATTCAAAATGGTTGAAACCGATGAGTGTTTAGAGAGCGCCCTCTTACGTTTTAACGGCTCATTTGTAATTTTGTGTTCCTTTCTAGTTATAACTATTAGTTTGTAATGTAATGATGCAGGTTTTGGTTACTAAAATTCAGTTTCACTAAAACTGTACTCTCCTTACCAGAACTCAACTATCCCTTTAACAGAGATTTCCTTCATAAAGTGTTAGAAAAATGTAACTTTGGGAAATAATTTATAGGAAACATATAAACTATATATACTAACGCGCAAAGTTGTATATTGAATAATCATTGGCAGTCGTTGTACTTTCTTTTTAAAGAGAGGACTCCTACAAGGATGCCCAGTTTCTGCCTTATTGATTATAGTTGTAATTGAAATGTTAGCAATTGATTTGAAACAAAGTAAAGATATAAAAGGTATTGATTTAGTTAATGAAAATAATGAAACTCTTGAAGTTAAAATTAGTACATTTTTAATGAATGAGCAATCTTTATATAAGGCAATGAAGAAAATTGATGCTTTTAGTAAAGTTATTGGCCCAACATTAAATATTAACAAATCAAAAGGATTTTTGTTTGGTAGTTTTGATAAAATCAGTTTAATGATATTGATTGGTCAAGTACTTTTATTAAGACATTAAGGGTTTATTTTAGTAAGAATATGAATAATGCTTACCCAAAAATATGGAAAGAAAAGGAAGAAAAAATAGAGTGCCAGCTAAAAAGCTGGAAATGTAGAAATTTAACATTATTCTGGGAGAATTATTATTTTAAAACACGAGTTATTTCAAATTTAACATGTATTATGCCTGTTATTCCAACTTTCGATTATATTAATACAAACATTGAAAAATGAATTTATTATTTGTTATCGAATGGAAGAGATACAGTGAAAAGGAAAACGATTATTGGAAATACTGGAAAGGGAGGTTTAAATATGCCTGACTGTATATTGCAAAGTTTTGCACTTAAGACTTTGTACATGCAAAGGTTGTTTGATAAGGAGGATCATAATTTTATTTGGAATATATTCCCAAAGTTATATTTTCATAGTTTTGGGCCAAAATGTTAGTTTTAAAAATATCACTTGATAAAGAGAATGATTTCAAGGAACTTCAAAAATTACCAATATTTTATCGTCAATGTATATCTGTAAAATGTGTAACAATTATAATATTATATGTAACACTGTAAATTAAATAAGGCAACAGTTATTGTGGGGTAACACACACATTAAGCATACAAAATTATGTTTTTATTGGAAACATTGGGTCTCCTCTAACATATTAGTAATTGGTGACATTGTAAACGAAGTAGGTGAATTAGATATAAAACGAATTCAAGCCATAATCAAAGTGAAAGTTAATTATTTATGTAAATCTAAATTGATATGGAGCTGTATACCACAAATATGGAAGAATGTTTTAAAAGTTGAAATAGTAAAACCTTGTCAAGGTAAAAAAGGAAAATAAATATCCTGTTTTCAAAGTATTAGTTAATTTAAACATTAATAAGCTATCAACAGTTCTTTGTACAAGTTTGATGGAAAAACATTTTATCCCACCTCATGTTAAACAATATTGGAATGAGTATTTTCATAACAAATTTAATTGGTCTGATGTTTGGAAGGAAAAGGTAACTGACATTGTAGAACGTCGTTTAGCACAATTTAATTTTAAATTGATTCACAAATTGCTTATGTCTAATGAATAATTGTTTCGATTTAAGTTAATCAAATCAGCATTGTGTATTAAAGGGATCTAGTAACTATGTTGACATGTGCAAAAAGTGATGAGTGGTTGATACAATGTATATTTTTGTTATATGATATGTCCACTGGGTTTTGTGTGAAAATGTCAAGCTAAATGGACGTTATATGGCCGAGTAATATGCACAGTGATATCTACTAACTTATTTCACTCACTTTGTACACGGTTTTGGCGGACCAGTGGATAATTTAACATCTGAACACTTCAATAATAAATATCTTTTTAACGAAAGGAAAATTTGAAAAACCGAAACCTGTCCCATGCCTTTTTTGTTAGTACGAATACAACGAGGTATGAGGGAACCGCTAGAACTCCAGTTGGATTTCTAGGATGTAATAATGTTACTAAGTCCCTTTAAATGTAATTTTGTTAACAATTATTATCATTTATTCTTTGTTTATTCTTTGATTGTATTTTTTCTCAATTAATTTGGGAGAAATTTAGTAAGTTTTGTTCAAAGATTAAAATAGGCCCTGAAAAGGTGAAAGTTGAGTATGAAGATATTATTGTAGGTAGGAAAGGAGGTAAACATTAAAAAAGATTACTCTTTCAAAATGTGTTAATAAATTTAGGATCCTTTATTTTATTTAGAGAGCAAACACAGTTAAATTTTACAAAGATATATGTGCTTTTTGGGGAGGAAACAAAATGGAGAAGTAAACATAGTAAGGAAATAATTTGGAAAAAACATAAAGATGCAATCTTAGAAACGTAAAGCATACACTCTACTGAATCATATAAATATTCTTTGAAGTCAGCATTAATTATTTTGTTCTTTATCCTACTTGTTCTTATTTGTGTAAACTATAACAGTTTGTGTTTGTTCTCACTTTGATTTAACCTTCTTGTTCTTATTTTTGTAAACTATAACATATTTTGATGTAAATTATATTTTGTTAACAATATGATTTGTATGGCAGTTTGTCAATTAAAAAATACAAATAAAAATGGTCGATTCCAACGAGAGGGTACATGGCATGCACAGACAGACACCTACTAGATTGTTTGCAAACAAATTAAAAATATGCTTTAATCACCAACTATGTGAAAGAATATACGATAACATATCTGTTAATGTAAAGTTTTGTAAAAAACTGCTTTGAAATTGACTATTTGAGCATTAAACATGTTAAAAGGTTCGAAATACAGCGATCTGTTACCACAGATCATGCAATTCAACCGCATACGCTGCGTGCGTAAGCTATGTGAGCGCACGTGTGCACGACATATCGATGATAGAGGGCTTGTCGAACCGATCTCCAGCCCAGCGGAGCAGCGCGAACGGGCGGTGAATTTAGGTAAAATCTCACTTGCGTGCTGAAGACTTGAATTGCGGTTCCACCGATATTTCTGCATTTAACAATACTTAAGATTCGAATTTTACCGCACAAGCCTTTGTTATACTAATTCAACACTATTTATCAATTAGTTTGGCCAATATAGATGTTTTCAGTAACTTTTCCAATACTGTTATTTGGCTTTAACATATGACCCTTCAAAGTAACTAACTAGGGTTAAATAAGTAGGTACCAAAGGCTAAACCAGCTATATTGATTGTTACTCAGTAAACTGTATGATATCATGGAACTAAGCTATCGGGGTTTCATGAATATTGGCACAGGTTAGTATCATGTTTGATCACATAGAAGCGTCAAGGAACACTAAAAATGTATTTGTATCCCCTTGTGTACTTTATATCGGGACCAATAAGTTCTGCTATGTAACCAATGAGAGATGGCCATGCTTTTTTTCTTTCTGTATTTCAATTTGTACACATTGAACTACAGTCAAACCTGCCTATAGTGGCCACCAAATTAATTCCCGGCCAGCAGAGGAAAAACGGTGTAGTGGAACCTGTCTATAGAGGTCACCTGTCTACAGTGGCCACTTTTCTTGTCTCCCTGGGTGGCCACTATACACAGGTTTGACTGTATATTATGATGTACAAATGTTGCAGCTGTCTGTGTGTGCATGCAATATGACCGGGTCGTAAGTATAAGCCTGGGTGAGATCCCGGGCAGCATGGTTTGAAGAGGGAGAAAAAAATATGCAGTATTTTGAAAAGCTTTTAAAAACTAATAAGAGAAAAGGTGTAATTAGAGCGATTTATATACAAGACAAAAATGGTATATTAGATGTGATTAAAATATTTTATAAAAATTTGTATTCATTAAAGGATATAGAATTATTAGATGGAAGTGGTACTGTATTTTTAAAGGATATACCTAAATTAAGTAGAGATAGTCAGGAATTATGTGAAGGTCAAATGGTGAAAGAAGAATGCCATAATGTTTTGAAGGAAATGAAATTAAATAAATCACCGGGTAATGATGGTTTTACTGTAGAATTTTATTGCACTTTTTGGCCGGTTTTGGGAGACATGGTGGTAGACGCATTTAATGAAACTTTTGATAGAGGGGAACTGTCAACTTCTCAAAAACAAGGGGTCATAACATTGATTGAGAAGGAAGTTAAAGATGTTCTGTTTGTAAAAAATAATAGACCAATAACACTTTTAAATGTGGACTATAAGATTGTCTCGAAAGTTTTGGCAAAGAGAATGAAAGAAGTACTTGGTGAAATAATCCATCATGATCAAGTTGGATATATTAAAAATAGAAATATAGGAGAGGCAGTACGTTTAATAGATGATATGGTATTTTATTCATTGAATAGATCTGTTGGTTTTTTAGGCGCCGTTGATTTTGAGAAGGCATTTGATTCTATTTCACATAGGTAGTTATGTAATGTTTTTAAATTATTTGGATTTGGGGAATCCTTCTGTAATTGGGTTCAGATGTTATATAAAGATATAAGTAGTTGTGTAATGAATGGCGGGCATTCAACGGGTTATTTTGATATTTTGAGAGGGGTGAGGCAAGGGGATCCTCTCTCGCCTTATTTATTTTTGATAGCCATTGAAACTTTGGCTCTTGTTATTAGGCATGTTAGGAAATATGTTAATTTTCAAGGAATTAAATTTGGGGATCATGAAGTTAAACAAGTAATGTATGCCGATGATATTACAATATTTGCTAAAGATTTAAAATCTATAAACAGATTACAAACGATTTTTGAAGATTTTGAGACAATTAGTGGACTTGAGGTTAATAAGAAAAAAACAATTTTTTGGGGGATGGGATGTGATACTGAAATATCAGGAGAACCCACTTTTGGAAATTTAGTTCATGAAATAAAGATTTTAGGTGTGTATTATACACGTAATAAAATACGGAAAGATGTTTTGAATTATAAAGAAGTATTAAGTAAGATAAAAACGTTTATTAGGGTGGTGGAAGCAAAGGGATTTAACAATGATGGGAAAATTCAGTTATTAAAAACGTATGCACTTTCAAAATTAAATTTTGTTTCTTCTTTAATTTCGGTACCTCGGTGGGTTTATGAGGAAGTTGATCAACTCTCATTTGATTTTTGTGGAATGGTAAGGATCGAATTAAGAGAAAAATTTTGTATCAGAATTATGAATTTGGAGGACTAAGAATGAATAATTTTGGAATTTTTGTAAAAACTCAACGAATAATGTGGCTTAAACGTCTTTTGTATGGGGATAAGCATTCAGGATGGAAAGTTTATTTTGATTATTGCTGTAGATCAGTAGGAGGAAGATTTGTGTTTTTATGTGACTATGATATTCATAAGATGGATTTAAAAGAAGTTCCGCCCTTTTATGTAGACATTTTGAAAGTTTGGCAAGATATAGAAAATTGTAGACACTTTGAAAATGAAAAAAGTAATCCCATTGTTTTTAATAATAGACATGTGTGCTTAAGAAATAGAATTTTGTTTGAAAAAGATTTATTACAACGAGGTATAAGCAAGGTGTCTGATATAATGTTGAATGGTAGTTTAAGATCTGTTGCTCGCTTTTTAGGCTTGGGAATAAAAGGAGAAGGATTATTAAAGATTCATGATATTTTTTGTGCATTGCCTCTTCAATGGAAAGATGGTAAAGCTATGAGTGACTTTATTCAAGTAGATATTCGAACATTTGAAATTAGATTAAAAGTTTTGGGATATATAGGAATGTTAATTGATTTAAAATCTAGGCGTATGATCCCGGGGGATAGGGGATATATCCCCCACTTTTTGATGCGGGGATGGCCTGTACAAGTACAAACAATCCCCACTTTTTTCGAAGTTAAATCTTGTAAAAATCTTACAAAATGCATAATAACAATAATAATGATAAGGACAATAATGACCATACTTCTAAAGTGACATTCTAAACACCAATTCTCCACGCCGGAGGGGGTAAACCCCCTCCCACACCCTCCCCAAAATAAGAATAGACATGCAAGGACGATGTGAGCGTATTTCGGTCTGGTGTGTGTGTAGGTTTGGTTGTGCTGTTTACTATACAGGGTGGCCCCAAAAAAACGGAACGGGGCACTTCCCAAAATATAGTACCAAAATGTTTATGTCCATCGGATAGGGTGTCTTTTCAAATGAACAATGATTCCAAGAACAGTCAATTTGGTCGTGTAGTTTGTGTTTTAGGGCGATATGAGTGACACCATGTCAGGTTCTCTTTTTTGTACATTTTTCCTGAGCCAGTGCTTGATGAATCGCACTCCCTGCCCGCAATACCATTCAACGACCATGCCCATTCTCTCGGCACAGGGCTGAGTGCCCACTAACAATGGCGCGCAATGTGCAACGCTATGAAAGGCGATACGTGCGATTTATCAAGCACTGGCTCGGTAAAAATTGACAAAAAAGAGAACCTGGTATGGTGTCACTCACAGCGCCCTAAAACAAAAACTACACGACCAAATTGACTGTTCTTGGTATTGTTGTTCATTTGAAAAGACATCCTATCCGATGGACGTAATATATTTGTTACTATATTTTGGGAAGTGGCCCGTTCCGTTTTTGGGGGGCCACCTTGTATAGCTGTCTAATCATGAGAGAGATGATTTAAGTCATGATTTCTTTAATTTAGTATTACCAGATTGCATTATTTTGAGTTTAAAAAATTGCAAGAGCTCCCTACTGTGGGAGGGGAGACACCCCCCTCCCACACCCTCCCCTCCTCGGGCGCTTCACCCTCTCGTGCTTTGTCGCTACGCTCCCTCGCAGTTGTGCCCCCCAATCCGTTGACCCTCGCTACGCCACTGTGAGCAACAAACACTTTTCCTAGTCCCCAACTAGGGTCAACTGGGTAAGTCTTATTATAGGTACCCACTCAGTTAACTAGCTTCGTTATTAGCAAACTTGCGTATAATTATTAGCCACGTAATCCAAAATAGACTTAGCAAGGAACTATAGCAAGCGGGCTTTCATGAATATAGGCCCACTGATCTCCCATCAATGGCGTAGCGTGGTTGGACTGATATGTGGGCGGGCGGGGGGCACGTGTATTATTTGTGGGGCACACTCTATGTATAGCCACGGGGGCCCTGGGGGGGGGGGGGGGGGGTGGCACGTGAATTAATGTTGGGGACTAACTCTTTGTATAGCCGCAGTTATCTGTCGTTGCCTTAGCCCTTAGCCTAGGATTGTTCATTCTTCCCCTAAAATGACATCTATACGGTCGCCTTATTCTTAATCGTAGCATGTGTGGCCTTTATAGGCATAACGGGGCTCATATAGCTGGTCAAGCTTCCATGTACGTATGTCAAGTTTCGATACTGTTTCATATGTCCACTGGTTATTGTGTCAACATTTTAAGTTAAATGGAAGTTATATGACCGAGTAATGAGCAAAAGTGCAGAGTGATGCTTTGTACACAGTTTCGATCATCCAGTGGATAGTTTAGCACCTGAACACTTCAATCGTAAATATCTTTTTAACAAAAGGGACATTCGAAAGACCGAAACCTGTCACATGCTTTTACAAATACATCAAGGTATGAGGGAACCGCTTTAATTTTAATTGGATTTGGACAATGTTACTAGAGCCCTTTAAACCGTTTTAAGAACTACGGCAAGGACGCTATACTATGGACACCTTCGACTTCTACATCGTCCCCTCACTCAACGTCGATGGATATGCCTACACATGGAGTAGTGTAAGTCTTCTTTTAAGTCGTTTCATTTCATTGTTGTATCAATTAGTATGGCTTGTTATGTTTAATTTGCCATGTTTTTTTTTCATATAGATCTTTCATTAGAAATATTCATGTTTATGGTGTATCTTTTAGCTTGCCTACCCAGTATAACCGATGTTTATATTATAATTTTTATTATAAATTGATATAAATGAAAATAATACACAAATACTTGACGATGATAGTTCGTCCCTATTCGTCCCAACTCACAAGTGAATCGTTCATGTATCTGGATAGTAATCTGATATTTTGTTGAATTAGTTTACCAAGCATCATCATCATCATCAGCAGCAGCAGCAACGACAACATCATTATCATCACCACCATCATCGTCATTATCATCATCACCATCATCGTCATTATCATCATTATTGTTACAAGTCATTTCAAACTTTTAGATGTTTGTAAACATTGATCACTCTTTAGGGCACATGTCATGGGATTAGTTCTTCTTTTGTTACTGAAGTATCTATTCAGGCCAGAAACCCAGGCCAGTTGAACGCACACAAGTGATGTGTCCTCTTTTGAGTTCCCTGATTCATCCATGCAGTGAGGCATGGTGATTCTTTTGTTCGTTGGTTACCGGGTTACAACTTCTAAGTTTCTGGTTGCTGAGGGAGAGAAACCCTTTTCATGAAATAGTTGGTATTTGATTTAATGGCTATTTGGTAAATTTTGCTCATTCCTAAGTCATTGTATACTGTTGCTACCCAGATGGGGGTTGGTCTTGTAAGGGGAAAATATAATAGATATGCTAATTTAGATAGTTGTTCGTCCTTGCTATGAGGGGCGTGGTAATTAATGGGCCTGGGGAGATATTAGCGTTACTTGAAGATCAGAAGTCGCAGAGCAAGGACATGGATTTGTCTAGCTCTTGCAAAGTCCTAATTTAGTGGGTTTTGTGGTAGTACGCATAGGCGGCAATGTGATATTTGGCGGCCATTTTAAATAGGCGCGGCCACTAGTTTTCTACAGTCACCAGCCACCATGATATGCCTGGACCAGACACTCACGCTTGTTTCGACAGTCAAACTATGGCGGTTGACTTACGGTTGACTTACGGTTGACCTACGGTTGACCTACGGCTCAACAGGTTCTCGCACGGTTCAACAAGGTTCCCATGCGGTTCAACAGGGTTCGCCGACTGCTTAGCCGGGTTCACCAGGATCACGCAGGGTTCGCATTGGACAGTCGCGGGCTCGTCAAGCTTCGTACGCGCACAACGGTTCGTCCCGCGTTAACGTGGTCGACATCGGCAGGGGTCGGGAAGCAACTCGCGTCCGACAGCGTAGACTACGCAAGACAACGCGCGTGTGACGACGATTCCAGGTTTCGCGTAAAGTAGCGATGAACTAATTAAACTCTCTAATTTAAACGACGCTGATTACACTTAATTCATATAACTCCAGTCACTTGACGTTATAATTGAAACAATCATTGTTGATGAGTTCACATAAATTGACTCCTACTCTCATGCAATGTTGATGAGTTCACATAAATTGACTCCTACTCTCATGCAATGTAAATTCAATTGATTATTTTGTATATGTATTAACCCACGGTTACCTTGCAAATGTTAAGGAAATAAAAGTTATTTCCCTGAATCGGAGTGTTATGTGTTATTTTGTTTGAGTTCAGTAATTAATTTGTTTAGTTTTGCCCCACCAGACAAACAAGTCAATCACAATCCTTACCGGCTGTGACAATTATCATCACCACCATCATCGTCTTTATCATCATCACCATCATCGTCATTATCATCATCATCACCATCATCGTCATTATCATCATTATCATCACCACCATCATCGTCATTATCATTATCACCATCATCGTCATTATCATCATCACCACCATCGTCATTATCATCATCACCATCATCGTCATTATCATCACCATCATCGTCATCATCACCATCATCGTCATTATCATCATCACCATCATCGTCATTATCATCATCACCATCATCGTCATTATCATCATCACCATCATCGTCATTATCATCATCATCATTCTCACCGCCTCGTCACAACAACCATCATCATCTCCATTGTCGTCGTCGTCATCGTCATGATCATCATCAATCAGTGTGATCTCCAGAAGAGCAAACCACATAACCTTATCTTTAAAAATTACCGTTGAGTATTGGTATTTCCCGAAGGAAGTGCCCCCCGATATTTTGTTTGTAAGATAATGGAAAACTTACTGTCAAATTCGAAAGAAAATACAATTTTAATGACAGAATAAACTTGATTTGATCAAAATCGTTTCAGAAACGGCTGAGTTATCCATTAATGTATTTGTATTGAAAAGATTCTTCACCGGGCGATATTTAGACTTTTTAGAAATTTTTTTTAAAATTGCTCGAAGACTACTTTGAAAAAAATCAGAATAGGCTTTTAAAAAGTCGTTGATGATATCTCTATTGAATCATTATTTTAACAAACATTAAATGCACAATTTTGTATGAAAAAAGGCTAAAAACCATTGATTCTTTTTTAGATAGCGCCCTCTTGAGTTGTAACGGCTCTTTTTGCATGATAACCGGGGTTTTACTTAGTCGTTAGTAATTGTGTATACTTTTCGTGCATGGTGAAGTTATAACTATTACTTTGTACCGTAATGGTGCAGGTTTTGGTTACTAAAGTTAAGTTTGACCAATAATCAACTATCCCTTTAACTACAATTTCTTTCTATATAGTGAAAAACAATTTTTATGGAAATATATGTCTTGATTGTTCCGCTTGAAGCCGTGAACCCCTACTGCAAACTCACTCGTGATCTCCAAATACAAATGGATTAGTTTTTACAAACGGAGTGCAATTAATAAAAAACAAATTCCTTCAAAATGAACATGCCTTATTTTAAAAGAAAATGTATGACTGATGCCTACGACACAAAGAGAAGAATCGGAAGGCATTTATCTTTAAGTTTGGAAACATTTTTGTTTTATTTGTCCATACACATCAGTCCTATGTAGAGATTTATTGCGACATTGCTTATTAATGGATATATCGAACTAAATGGTAATTTAAGATTTTGTGCAATCTGATTGGCCAAGTCACAACCTGCATGTTGTTTTATTTTTGTATGATTTTCTTCAGAAGCCACGACGTCATGAGAATCTATTTTTAGAATTGTCAAATTTGAATTTAATTTTCCAAAAAAACAAAAAGAATTATGTCCAAATACCGAAAATCAATTGAATATGTTGAGTATTGGCTGAGATATACCAATCCGAATGATTTTTTGTCAATAGGCAATCAGTGTTATATACTGTATCAAGTGCTCTGGTTCATAACTAGTACAGTTCATTCGGATTGGCATATCTCAGCCAATAATTAACTAACATATTCAATTGATTTTCGGTATTTGGACATTATTCTTTATGCTCTTTTGGAAAATGAAGTTCAAATTTAAAAATCCTGAATATAGATGTTTGATGACATCACACTTCACCACGCTGCTCTATACATAAAAGAGTTATTGTGAAAATATTCGTTTTCAGAGATCAATATAAACTTGCACGAAACACGGTTATTTCAACAAATAAAAATGCTTACAATGCATATAACTCAAACAGCATGAATGATATATCAAAAAGGCAATACACAAAACAATATTCAGTTTTAACATCAGATAACTAATATGATGATACCAAATTATTAGTGTTGCAATGATATGTGAATATTTTTTTCCTCTATACTTTTGTCATATTATACAAAGATACAGCCGACGATATAATGTCGGAGGACACATCCATCATATTGTTTCAATGAGAAAGGTGTGTAACTACAATCTACGTGTGGATACATCGCATGATGAAACACCCAGACACGTTGTCTACGTTACATCTTTAAATAATTACGAGATAATTAGCCATTTCTCTAGGCTCGCTTGTAAAATATAAAGAAATCATGTTGTTTCTTTTTCAATGAACTTGAAAGAAACGTTATTTTGACAAAAGCAATCAACTGAATATAAAATGAGACGCATTATTAATTACAAATATAACATAGATATATGTATATGTACAAATATAACAAAGTTACATGTGTATGTATATTAATTTTTAAAATCATATCAATCAGGATTAAGAAAGTGATATATAAATTCAAATAATATGACAAAACTGTAAATTAAAGTACGATGGGCATAATATACATGTATAGTCCGGGGTGAAAGGGTAAACAACGTATCACAATCGCTTAAAACACACATAATAATATATTAAAAATCGAAAACAAATGCCAAGGATGCATCCATGAAAACGACAAATGTGTCGATTGAAAACAGGTTCAGTGTTATGCAGTGCGCAAAAAGAAAAGCCAGCGTACTGGTAGGAAGGATTAACAGAGAGGAGAGAGAATTAACCGGATGCCATGCCAACTGAGATATGAGCGCAGCAGAGAGGGGTCAGTGATTACATTTCATTGGAGGGGGGATTAACATAGAACTCCTCCTTCGTTTTATATCACGAGTATTGGGTCCAAAAGTATACGATCAGTTTGATGTAAAAATGAATCAAGATAGTTTGTTACCCTTTTAATAATTATGTAGACTGAGAGTAATAACCGTAATACTGTATCATGGTTAGTAAATCAAGTACATTTATATTTTCAAATTGGTACTTAGCATGCAACTAAGCTAGCAGGCTTATATGAAAATGGACCGAGGTCCTTCTGTCTCCATTTCAAATGTCATTATCGAAATTCAAAGACGTGACTGTATAATAATGTGATTATACACTCAGTTGTCTTCACCGTTCTGGAAGATCCGAAATGTTGTTTTGCTTCAGTTCAAATGTATCTCGACAAAATGTACACTGATGTATGTTAGTGACTGTTTTAATTTTATTATCAAAATCGTGATTTAACTTTCCAGCTGGCCATGCATCATGTAAAATGGTGTTAAAGGGATCTAGTAACTTTGATGACATGAGCAAAACGTGATGAGTAGTTGATACATTGTATATTGCTGATGATATGTACACTGGGTGTTATGATAACATTTCAAGTTAAATGGAGGTTATATGGCCAAGTAATGACAAGTCAGGGAACTTCTTGTGCAAAAAGCCTTGATCCGTGTATCTGTGTAGTTTAGGTTAGTAGCAACAATAATTTGTGTAATTCCACTTCTGTGAGTTTGCATTTTATACAGTCAAACCAGTGTATATTTTCCGCTGAAGGGAAGTAAGAAAAATGGCAACTGCAGACATGATCATTCCATTTTTGTTTTCTCTGCAGGGAAATCATGTTTAGTTTAGTGGTTAGCTGCTACAGATAGGTAACCACTTACTTAGACATGCTATATGTATGTTTATAGGTCATGTGTTAAATACTTAGCCATGTCAAATAATGACTTTGCATACTAGACTGGCGGGATGTATTGAGTTAATACGTGTATAAGGTTTCACCAGATCAATGATTTTTGTCAGTCAGACCATACAATGCATGAATAAGAATGAAAAGGTCTACACAACTAGACTAGTGACCCGCAGTTTACTGCAGAAACCAGAGAAGATAATCTATGTGATAGCATATTGGGCCTCGGGGGGGGGGGGGGGGCAGTTAACACAGCGTGGGATTGTTGACAGTAGTGATAAAACTGTCAGAAACTGATCAGAATGTGGTCGATAAGAGGAAAAAATTGACCGAGTTGAAATTACCACGATGATGCAAAACCATGTACAGTTACACATTAGCCAATCTTACATTACATTTCACGTATACTTGAAAAAATAGTATACATATCATATAAACGTGTTTATACATTATAATGTACAGATGCAAATAGAACAAAATATATGTTGTGTCCTTAAATGCAACTAAATAAGTGACGGCTATAACACAGTGTTCCGCCCATGATTCAAGTGAAACACTTCATCTCATTCTTCAAGCTTTACGTAAACATTTTCTTAGGCAATACATTTGGTGGAATTTGCTCCAAGAAGATATCCAGCAAATTCGATACAATTCTTCAAACATAACCCATAATTGATAACGCAACTTACGAACTGTTCAGTATGAGATATGGTCTCACACGTATGTACAATACAGGATAAATGTAGTTATTGTGAAAATATTCGTTTTCAGAGATCAATATAAATTTGCATGAAACATGGTTATTTCAACATATAAAAATGCTTAAAATGCATATAACTCAAACAGCATGACTAAAATATCAAACAGCAATACATGAAACAAAATTAAGTTTTAGCATCAGCTAACTAATATGATGATAACAAACTATCAGTGTTGCAATGATATACGAATATTTTGTTTTCTCTATATTTTTGTCATATTATACAAATATACAGCCGACGATATAATGTCGGAAGACACATCCATCATCATAGTTTTAATTAGAAAGGTGTGTAACTACATTCTCTGTGTGGATTAATTGCATGATGAAACACCCAGACACGTTCTCTACGTTACACATCTTCTTTAAATCATTACGAGATAATTAGCCATTTCTCTAGGCCCGCTTTTGAAAGATAAAGAAATCATGTTGTTTCTTTTTCAATGAACTTGAAAGAAACGTTATTTTGACGAAAGCAATCAACTGAATATAAAATGAGACACATTATTGATTATAAATATTACTGAGTTACATGTATATGTACAAATATAACAGAGTTACATGTATATGTATATTGATTTTCAAAATCATATCAATCAGGATTAAGGAAGTGATATATAAATTCAAATAATATGACAAAACTTTAAATTAAAGTAAGATGGGTATAATTTACATGTATAGTAAACAGCAATACATAAAACAAAATTCAGTTTTACCATCAGATAACTAAAACGATGATAACAAATTATCAGTGTTGCAATGAAATATGAATATCATTTTTGTTCTCAATAATTTTGTCATATTACACAAAGATACAGCCAAAGATATAATGTCGGAAGAAACATCCATCATCATTGTTTTAATTAGAAGGGTGTGTAACTACAATCTTCGTGTGGATTCATTGCATGATGAAACACCCCGACAAGTTGTCTACGTTACATATCTTCTTAAATCATTACGAGATAATTAGCCATTTCTCTAGGCCCGCTTGTAAAATATAAAGAAAACATGTTGTTTCTTTTTTAATGAACTTCAAAGAAACGTTATTTTGACGAAAGCAATCAACTAAATATAAAGTGAGACACATTATTGATTACAAATATAACAGAGTTATACTGCCGTCCCATGACAAAAGGAAGCAACTCTGAATTTATCAAAATCGACTTTTTTCTTGATTTGGGGTATTTTTTGTATGCTCTACATGATGGTGAAAAAATTGAGGCCACATGACCCCTAATTTCCGAAATATAGATATATCAAAAGGAAGCAACTCTAAAGATTTCCTCATAAAACAATGACAAAAGGAAGCAACTCAATCAGCCAATCACCTATCAGCATGGAAGTGGCATGTGTGCATTGATCTCCCAATCAGCCAATCAGAGCGCGCCTAAGTGCAGCTCACTTTTCTCCTTGAATGTCTGTCAACCACTGCACCAGAATTGATACAGAACCCAGATAACAATGCTACGTTGGCCCAACGTAGTCTATAGTCGGCACCGTCGCGGTTGGCAAAACAACGTTGAGCCAACGTTGGCCTAAGGTAAATATGCAACCAAATTTTTGCAGTCGGAGAGCTGACATTAAGACAACGTTACGCCAACGTTTTCTGTTGACTTTTGGCAAACTGGTCGGCAAATGTACGTTGAAACAACGTTGGGTGATAGTTGGACGAACAATCATAATTCTTTGGTCGAAAAACAAACGTTGGGCCAACGTTTCGCCTACTGCGACATTTTGTTGATGAGTGGCGTTGGATATTCGTTGGCTAGTTGACGTCGTACTAACGTTTGGCAAACAACCACATGTCGACGGTGGGCAGGCTAACGTTTAACCAACGTTTCGCCTACTACGACACTGTGTCAATGACTTGCGTTGGATATTGGTTGGCTCGTTAACGTCAGACCAACGTTTAATACATAACCACATTTCGACGGTAGGATAGTCAACGTTCGGCCAACGTTTCGCCGACTACAACGTTCTGTTAATGAGCGACGTTGGATATTGGTTGGCTAGCTGACGTCAAGCCAACCTTTAACAAACAACCACATTTCGACGGTGGGGAAGCCAACGTTAGACCAACGTTTCGCCGACTACAACATTTTGTAAATGAGCGACGTTGGATATTGGTTGGCTAGCTGACGTCAAACCAACCTTTAACAAACAACCACATTTCGACGTCGGGCAAGCCAACGTTGGGCCAACGTTTCGCCTACTACAACATTCGGTCAATGAGCGACGTTGGAAATTGGTTGGCTAGCTGACGTCAAACCAACCTTTAACAAACAACCATATTTCGACGGTAGGATAGTCAACGTTGGGCCAACGTTTCGCCGACAACAACATTCTGTAAATGAGCGACGTTGGATTTTGGTTGGCTAGCTGACGTCAAACCAACGTTTGACAAACAACCACATTTCAACAGAAGGCAAGCCAACGTTAGGCCAACGTTTGGCCTACGAAAATATTCGGTCAATGAGCGACGTTGGAAATTGGTTGGCTAGCTGACGTCAAACCAACCTTTAACAAACAACCACATTTCGACGGTAGGCAAGCCAACGTTAGGCCAACGTTTCGCCTGCATAAACATTCTGTAAATGAGCGACGTTGGATATTGGTTGGCTAGCTGACGTTAAACCAACCTTTAACAAACAACAACATTTCGACGGTGGGCAAGTCAACGTTAGGCCAACGTTTCGCCTACTACAACATTCTGTAAATGAGCGACGTTGGATATTGGTTGGCTAGCTGACGTCAAACCAACCTTTAACAAACAACCACATTTCGACTTCGGGCAAGCCAACGTTGGGCCAACGTTTCGCCTACTACAACATTCTGTTAATGAGCGACGTTGGATATTGGTTGGCTAGCTGACGTCAAGCCAACCTTTAACAAACAACCACATTTTGACGGTGGGCCAGCCAACGTTAGGCCAACGTTTCGCCTACCTATTCGGTCAATGAGCGGCGTTGGATAGTGGTTGGCTAGTTGACGTCAAACCAACATCTGACAAACAACCACATTTCGACACTGTAGGCAAGCCAACGTTGGGCCACCGTTTCACCTACTACAACATTTAATCAATGAGTGGTGTTGGAAATTGGTTGGCTAATTGACGTCAGACTTCTTATTATACTTATTATTCATTATAACATTTTCTCTCAATTTTACACTTTTTAAATCGAAATTATTCAAATTTACACATTGCCGTGTAATCGCTGGAATCGGTCTTTCAAACTCCTAATTAAAGGCGTAGTTGAGTTTTGGTAGAGAGGGCGCTAGACTAATTTTTTTTGTGAGATAATGAAAAACTGAGTGTAAAATTTGAAAGAGCATACTATCTAAATAATACAATCATCTTTGTTTGATCAAAATCGGTTCAGAAACGGCTGAAATATCCATAAACGTAACATTTTGTAATAAAGCTGGGGCCCCCGGTTTATTAGAGAATTTTGAACCAGCCGTTAAAAATTCAAAAAAATGCTTCCTCTTTTCAAAAAGTTACAAAAAAGGTATGTTGATAGTTGTTGGTTATTTCTCTATCTAATTTTTTTTTTTTTATTAGGTCACGTAGGTCTTCTTCCTTAATCAACGTTTAAAAAACGTTCTTAGAACGTTTCCAGCGTCCGACAGGCTATATGCTGGTACTTGCAGTTGAAATCAAATACATGAAAGTTTTTTTTTTCTTTTTTCTAACGTTTAAACAACAATTTAAAAACGTCCATTTGGACGCAACACTGCAACACAGCAACACAGCAACATTGTTCCCTACAATTAGTTCATGAAATTCGCATACATCCCACTCGGTGCTCGTGGTCAAGGCATATTTATCCGTTTTATCCGATTACATGTGGAGTTTCAAAATGATCTGTAGTGGAACCAGCGTTTTTCCTCATATTTTATACAAAAGATTTCCAAACCTACTGTATTATTTGCATTTGGGATTGTTTGCAGATGATTCTAGCCGGTTTCGCACTTTTTAGAGAGGATTTACACATATATTTAAATGTAATGAGGTCAAATATTGGGATATTGACGCGTTATAGGTGTAAAGAAAATATATTAGACCGAATTCATATTGTCTATATAGAAATCGTTACCGAGAAAATAGTTTTTTGGTATCAAGGTATTAAAGGATAGTTGCGTTGGGTTTTGGTATAGAGGGTGCTACATACAATATGTGTGTGATATAATCAAACACGGAGTACTGTATCAAATTTGAAAGAGCATACAATTGTAATGACAGAATAAACTATAATTTGATCAAAATTGGTTCAGAAATGCCTGAGATATCCATTAACATAACATTTTAAAAATTGTAGGGAACACAAAATATAACTTTGAACCGGCCGCTAACAAATTAAAAAATTGCTTCTCCTTTTTAAAAAGGTACTATAGTAAAGATGTTTTTAAATAATCGTTGATTATCTCTCTATCTAATCACTATTTCAACAAATCATGACATGCACAACATTTTATTTGTAAATGTTAAGACCAATAGGTTTTTAAAGAGCGTCCTCTTGAGTTTTAATGTCTCTTTTTTTAATGCTGAACATGCTTTTTACTCAGTAATGTGTTGTGTTATTCCTTTCGAACATGGTGAAGTAAGTTATAACTGTTAGTTTGTAATGTAATGAGGCAGGTTTTAGTTACCAAAACTCGGGTTAACCAATGCTGAACTCTCTTTACCAGAAGTGGACTGTACTTCATTTGTAGTAATATAGATACGAATATGACGAACAAATGATTGAACCACTGCTATATATTTCACTGGGAAATTGATTAACAAAATGCAAGATAGCTAAATCAAGACAGGTATAGGGAAACAGTCCATTTCATACATTGGGGGAGTAATTTTAGATGAACCTCCATGCGACTTAAAATGTACAATGTCACGATACGGATTTCGTAAATTGTATAATATATTATATAATACTTAAAATATATTTTAATTATGTGCTACCAACAATGTATGAAAACCTTTTTGGAACATTTTGGATTGTTGTAATATTATCGATAATATAATGTACATTATATACTTGTATTGTTTATAGTTGTTCAAGGGCTAGTTGTGACTAACATACTATGCAATGTCTGTCCTTTTTAATAAATGAGGGGAAATTGTGAAATATTGTACCTTACATGTATATTATGATTTTGTTAAATTTGTAAATTGCTATCGGGGTTCATGATCGATTATAAACGATCATAATAGTGAACAGAACAATTCCTATTTTTGCTATTATTTGAATTGAAAACAGTGTTATCATGTCTTTGTTTTCTATATAATTTGTTGTAATATTATCGATAATATAATGTGCGGTATACACTTGTATTGCTTATATATATAGTTGTTGAAGGGCTAGTTTTGAATAATATACTATGCAATATGTCTATCCTTTTTGATAAATGACGGGAAATATTGTACATTATATGATGCTGTTGCATTGGTAAATTAATACAATTAAATTAAATGTTATTAACAAAATATTCGCGGTGCAAAGCCCCTCTGCACAGCCCCCTCTTTATTAACTTTGATACACCTATTAATTAGTGATTTATGATCGGTAAAGGTTCGTTCCGCAATCGATCCCAATGCGTCGTAAGTGGGCCGACAATGGGTGATTTCAAGTATGGTCTTTAAGGCCGGTGTTAGTGTTTATTACACACAAACGCCAGTTTGATAAACACTAACACCAGCCCTAAACACCATACTTGAAATCACCCATTGGGCCAACGCAGAATTGCTATCGGGGTTCATGATCGATTATAAACGATCATAATTTAGTGAACAGAAAAATTCCTATTTTTGCTATTATTTGTATTGAAAACAGTGTTATCATGTCCTTGTTTTTCTATATAATTTATAAAACTATAAATGACACCTGAATAATAGTCTTATGAATAATGATTCAAAGGCTGATTATTTTATAATCTAATCTCGGCAATTACTAACTACAACAAATGTACATAGTATGTATGAGGATATATATACTAAGTCGATTGCATTAAATATTGTTAAGACGATAGGATAGGATAGGGTATAATACGTTTAAGATATAGGATATAGGATATAGGATATATCGGACTTAGCGTTTGAATGATGGAAGGGTAGAATATGTAACATCATGCAGCCTACTAATCTTTTTTTTTTTAAGTGTTCGTATTGTTGGTTGACTCACGGTTGGCTCACGGTTGGCTCACGGTTGGCTCACGGTTGGTTCAATGTTGGCCCAAGGTTGGCTAACAGTTGGCCCAAGGTTGGGTAAACGTTGGCCCGATGTCATAATTAGCCAACTGAAAGGTTGGGCAAGGGTTGGGAAAACGTTGGCCCAACACTTGTACGACGTTGGCTTGTTGGGTTGGGCCAACGAGGGCCCAGCGGCAAGAATGACGTGGGCAAAACGTCACGTTTTAACGTTGGCCCGACATTGACTTATATAGTCGTATTAACGTTGGGGTTTAGTCGGCTCAATGTTGGCTTGACGTCAGAAATAGCAAAATAAATGGTTGGGCAAACGTTGGCTCAACGTTGGCAATTGACGTTGGCGTATGGGGGTTGGGCCAACGAGGGCCCAGCGGCAAGAATGACGTGGGCTAGACGTCACGTTTTGACGTTGGCCCAACATGACCGCCTACATTGGGCCAACGATGGGCCAACGTAGCATTGTTATCTGGGAAAATGCTGAAATTCGCTAATCTGTTTGCTCATCTGAAGGAAACGTTAGTGTATTTTGACTGAAGTATATATATATATACATTTAAAACCCATTTCATTTATGAATCAAAATGCTGACTGTGAATACAAAATATAACGTTTTCTTTTTTTTTCACAGCACAAGTTCTGATGCTGTGTGTTTATTATTGTCCCACATGTAGACTTTTGTGTGGAGAATTTTGCAGAAAATGATAAACTTGATGAAATGTTGTTTTACCTGGCTGGCTTTGCCAATGACTCAGACACAAACACAAACACGCACACACATGCACAACCATACACGTACACACACATACAAACACACGCATGCAAACACACACACACACACACACACGCATGCAAACACACACACACACACACACAAATATACGCACACATACAGACATACGCGCACACAACACACACACGCACAAACACACATACACACACACCCACAAGCAAACACACAGACACACCTACACACACACGCACTCACACACAGAAACACGCACACGGCACAGCCACACAAACACACACGCACACACACACTTACAAACGCACATAACACACACGCGCACACACACACGTACGCACACACACACACACAGACACGCATGCAAACACACACAAATATATGCACACAGACATACATACGTGCAAACATACGCACATATACACACCCATACACACACAAACACGCACATATACAACACATACATGAGTAGATACACACTAACACATACACACACTGTCACATACTCACATGCACTCACACACACACATACATACACATATATTTGCACATAATATACACACAAACGTATATACACACATACACATGGATACACACACAAACACACACACGCACGTACTCACACAATACTGACTTCTTAGATTATCAAGAGTTGCTTCCTTTTGTCATTGGATGACGCGTGCAAATATTCAAGATATACTGTGACAAAAGGAAGTATGCTGCTTAATTTGCATAAAACAATGATTTTTACAAATCAAAACATATCAACCCGAAATGCCTTCTCTGAGTACATTATAAAACATGTCATACCTGGGAATTAGGATTTTATGTTTGAGAGGTCAGAAAGAAAAACATATTTTCTTCATTTACTAAGAAACTCATTCCACAGAGTTGCTTCCTTTTGTCATGGGACGGCAGTATACGTATATGTACAAATATAACAGGGTTACTATATGTACAAATATAACAGAGTTACATGTAAATGTGTATTTATTTTCATTATCATATCAATCAGGATTAAGAAAGTAAGATGGCTATAACACTATATAGTCCGGGGTGAAAGGGAAAACAACGTATCAGAATTGCTTAAAACACACATAATAACATATCAAAAATCGAAAACAAATGCCAATGATGCATCCATGAAAACGACAAATGTGTCGATTGAAAACAGGTTCAGTGTTATGCAGTGCGCAAAAAACAAAGCGAGCGTAGTACAAATATTCTGACAGGTTCGGTAAACGCTGTACAGTTACACATCAGGCAATCTTACATTACATTTCACGTATACTTGAAAAAAATAGTATACATATCATATAAACGTGTTTATACATTATAATGTACAGATGCAAATAGAACAAAATATATGTTGTGCCCTTAAATGCAACGAAATAAGTGACGGCTATAACACAGTGTTCGGTCAAGGAATCAAGTGAAACACTTCATCTCATTCTTCAGACTTTACGTACACATTTTGTTGGGCAATACATTTGGTGGACTTAACTCTAAGACGATATCCAGCAAGATATGGTCTCACAAGTATGTACAATACAGGATACATGTAGAGTTATTGTGAAAACATTCGTTTTCAGATATCAATATAAATTTGCATGAAACATGGTTATTTCAACATAATTTATAAAAATGCTTAAAATGCATATAACTCGAACGACATGAATGATATATCAAACAGCAATACATAAAACAAAATTCAGTTTTAGCATCAAATAACTAATATGATGATAACAAATTATCAGTGTTGCAATGATATACGAATATTAGTTTTTTTCTCTATATTTTTGTCATATTGCACAAATATACAGCCGCGATATAATGTCAGAAGACACATCACACATTATTGTTTTAATTAGAACGGTGTGTAACTACAATCTCCGTGTAGATTCATTGCATGATGAAACACCCAGACACGTTCTCTACGTTACATATATTCTTTAAATCATTACGAGATAATTAGCTATTTCTCTAAGTTGATGATAACAAATTATCAGTGTTGCAATGATATACGAATATTAGTTTTTTTCTCTATATTTTTGTCATATTACACAAATATACAGCCGCGATATAATGTCAGAAGACACATCACTCATTATTGTTTTAATTAGAACGGTGTGTAACTACAATCTCCGTGTAGATTCATTGCATGATGAAACACCCATACACGTTCTCTACGTTACATATCTTCTTTAAATCATTACGAGATAATTAGCCATTTCTCTAAGCTCATTGGAAAAGATAAAGAAATCATGTTGTGTCCTTAAATGCAACGAAATAAGTGACGAATAAGAAACACATTGTTTTGTTCAAGGAATCAAGTGGAACATTCAACTCGTTTTTTGCTGGGCAATACATTTGGTGGACTTAGCTCCAATAAGATATCCAGCAAAATCGATACAATTCTCCAAATATAACCCATAGTTGATAACATACCTTACAAACGGTTCAGTTTGAGATATGGTCTCACATGTATGTACAATACAGGATACATGTAGTTATTGTGAAAATATTCGTTTTCAGAGATCAATATAAATTTGCATGAAACATGGTAATTTCAACATATAACATTTTTTTTAATGCATATAACTGAAACAGCATGAATGATATATCAACAGCAATACATAAAACAAAATTCAGTTTTAGCATCAGATAACTAATATCATGATAACAAATCATCAGTGTTGCAATGATATACGAATATTTTTTTTTCTCTATATTTTTGTCATAATATACAAATATACAGCCGACGATATAATGTCGGAAGACACATCCATCATCATAGTTTTAATTAGAAAGGTGTGTAACTACATTCTCCGTGTAGATTCATTGCATGATGAAACACCCAGACACGTTCTCTACGTTACACATCTTCTTTAAATCATTACGAGATAATTAGCCATTTCTCTAGGCCCGCTTTTGAAAGATAAAGAAATCATGTTGTTTCTTTTTCAATGAACTTGAAAGAAACGTTATTTTGACGAAAGCAATCAACTGAATATAAAATGAGACACATATAATTGATTACAAATATTACTGAGTTACATGTATATGTACAAATATAACAGAGTTACATGTATATGTATATTCATTTTCATATTAATATCAATCAGGATTAAGAAAGTTATATATAAATTCAAATAGTAATGACAAAACTTTAAATTAAAGTAAGATGGGTATAATATACATGTATAGTCCGGGGTGAAAGGGTAAACAGCGTATCGGAATCGCTTAAAACACACATAATAATATATCAAATCGAAAACAAATGCCAATGATGCATCCATGAAAACGACAAATGTGTCGATTGAAAAGAGGTTCAGTGTTATATGCATTGAGCAAAAAAATATATAAAAAAACGAGCGTAGTACAAATATTCGGACAGGTTCGGAAAACCATATACAGTTACACATTAGTCAATCTTACATTACATTTCACGTATACTTGAAAAAAATAGTATATATATCATATAAACGTGTTTATACATTATAATGTACAGATGCAAATAGAACAAAATATATGTTGTGTCCTTAAATGCAACGAAATAAGTGACGGCTATAACAAAGTGTTCTGTCAGGGAATCAAGTGAAACACTTCATCTCGTTCTTTAAACTTTACGTAAACATTTTCTTAGGCAATAAATTTGGTGGACTTAGCTCTAAGAAGAGCATATAAAAATGCTTAAAATGCATATAACTCAAACAGCATGAATGATATATCAAACAGCAATACACAAAACAAAATTAAGTTTTAGCATCAGATAACTTAAATATGATGATACCAAATTATTAGTCTTGCAATGATATATGAATATTTTTTTCCTCTATATTTTTGTCATATTATACAAAGATAAGCCGACGATAAATGTCGAAGACACATCCATCAGTATTGTTTGAATTAGAAAGGTGTGTAACTACAATCGACATGTGGATTCATTGCATGATGAAACACCCCGACACGTTCTCTACGTTACATATCTTCTTTAAATCATTACGAGATAATTAGCCATTTCTCTAAGCTCGCTTGTAAAAGATAAAGAAATCATGTGGTGTCCTTAAATGCAACGAAATAAGTGACGACTAAGGTAAATTAATGAGATTTCTGATAGTGCAAAAGGTTATGATGATAGAGTTATGAATAATACAACAATATCTTAACGGAATCTTGAAACAAGAAGCCATGGTCTTAAATCCATAGCATTAATACGCCCCCATATCCCGCTTTACTGCACACACCCCAATAGCATAATTATTACAGGTGAGTCATAATTTTAAGGAGGAATAAACATGCTTTCACGTGATGCTAAATTTACTGATGATTATGCAATGTAAAACCCCAAAACATCTTCTCCAATAGTCGATTTTCGATGCAACGCCTTCAATTTCACAAAATGAAATGTATTTTGCAACATTTCATATTCGACCCTCCCCCATATTCCGCTGTACCATACTTAACCTGCTCATATAATTATTACGGGCCTAATGGTATTGAAAAGATAGGCAAGTGGGCTTCAAAATAATATCAAATTTGATAGATTTAAATCATTCGAACACGCTACAATCTTCGGTACAATTTGAGCATTAAAAAATACGACACAAGAGTAAAATTTCCCAACTGAATATTCTCGGCCCATTTTGCGACATTTGACTTATGACCGTCCTCCATTCTGAAACGAACTATGTATTCCCCGATTTGAAATAAATGACACATAATGTACCATTTTAAAGGGAATCATCATGCAATGTAATGACATTAAAATTTAAATTTAAAAATTTGACAATAAAAGTAATATAATCGATCAAAGTTGAGTTTCCGAACTTTTTTTGAGGGGTTTATATCAATATATATATTGAAATGAAATGAGAGTTATTTACCAAACAACAACATCGTTGACAAAAAAAATGATAAAGATCACAACAAATAAAAAGTAATAGAACATTATAGTTGGTACAAAAAAGGGCCCAGCAATAGCAAAGTAGGCTAGTCGAGGCAAATCCTTTGACAATGTTATCATAGTACAGATTTCATCATTTTGCACAATGGACCATTGTGACAGCACGTAAGCCAGCATCCAATGGGCGAAGACACCTGGAAGGAATGTATTGTTTATAATACAACTATCATGCTCGGGGTGGATCCATGAAAGACGAGTAGCAACATTTGAAAACAAAATAATACAAATGCAAAGAATGAGCGTCTGGGATTATGAGATCATTATAATTTGTGAGCTGCGAATTGCAGTACACAAGAATACAAAGGCATAAGCAAACAGACACATTTGAAGATTTCTTCTCGTTATAATCATATTGAGCTTGTCAAGGTGCAGCGGTGATGGTGGTACTGATGACGTATAATGTTCTGCGTAATGCAAGAGAGTAACCCGGCCCTCAGGAGCATGGCGTCATAGGGTCACAAGTTGATTGGATCAATCTGTAATGGAACAGAAACAAAACATTATATATTCGGGTAAAATATGTCTAATGCACAATACTTATCCATTGTCCATTCTTGGATACTCGGGTACTACTTTACGTTTACTCTTGTCGGGAACTGTTCCCAATAGGTCGTACATGCATGAAGAGGTAAAATAATGCATAGCGATTAAATATGGAAGTAATGGTTTTTACAATAAAGGAATATGTATTATACAACAAACTGGATAATGTTCAATGAATTTTTGAAAGTTTTCAGCTAAGTCGGTTAAGAAATGAGAATGTATTTTGCAAAAATGCTCGATATGATATGGAAAACATCTGGTGTGAGCTCAATCCTCGTCAAAATATTCATATTCGGCCATACAACGAAATTGTATGATACAGTATGTTTTGAAAGAGATGATTATCAGCGATTTTAAAACAAATGTGGGTCGCTCATACCTAAACCTTTTACTTGTAGATGAAGATCTAATGGTGATGCGAAGATGGCACGATTACGTAACTTGATGCAGATCGGTTCATCGGACCCGATACCATTTGACTGGCAGGACGGCAGTTCTGCCTGAAGCTCAAGGGATATGCTCTGCCTTTGGTCGAGAGCACCAGCGGGAAACGACATAGTGACGTCATAACCCAGCAGTGAAATACATCCACCGTCACTGCCAATGGTTCCTTTGGACGTTATTCGGGAACGTCTTGAAGTGGTTGATGCAATTCCTAAAAGCGGAAAGAAATGTAACGTTAAAGATGACCAGCTAAGCAAAACATGGTGAGTGGCCTCTGTAAATAGATACACTAAAACAGGTTTAAAGAATTGCCCTTTTCTGCAAGGAATCACATTTTGTGGCCACTGTGGAGTGTTTGGTTGCTATAGACAGGTGGCCGCTATGACAGGTCTGGCTGTATATCTCATATTTAAAGTGTGTCATCCTGCTAATGGATGAATAATGCAAGTCGAAGAGGCAGGTCCAGTGATCGATAATAAGTCGCACTGGTTCGAACTTCAGTTAATTTTGATAAATTATTCAAATAAAAAAGTCATCAAATTCAACGAAAATCTCATTGCGCTTACGAATTTATCAAATTCATAATTGACTCACAATTACATGGGTTTCACTTTAGCATATATCTCCCTAATTCAAGATCTATTTAATATTTAATAAACGATTTGCGATTGTAGTCAAACTCAATAGGCCACCATCAACAGCTGATACAACATGACATTAATTTTCACTTTCACTAGCTAATCGGTGTTGAATTTATATGGCATTTTCATACACCTTTCAGAAGAATATTGTGATGATAATGGTTATTTATATTAAAAGTCTCAATTATCACTTTTGATAACGAAGATTACTTTGATTACAAAGCTTAAATTGGCTGTTTTTATTTCTATATAATGTAATATTCAAGGAAAGTCATAATGATATGGTTACCATGGCACATGTTCTACATTTACGAACAATTCCACAAAATATCAGTATTGGTAATATTATCGTAATACATCGCATACCATGATTAAAAAACTGCACATTTAAGTAATACTATTATCATTTTATTGCCATTGTAATTTATGATAATGGCAAGTAATACTATGATATGCAATGGTATCAACACGAAAAAACAATGCATATACAAAAGGCTTGGTACGAACAGTCACGTTCACGTCACGTTCAGGTTCTGTACCTTTTGTGAAACAGGTCACCCAAATCTACGAACAGTCACGTTCACGTCACGTTCAGGTTCTGTACCTTTTGTGAAACAGGTCACCCAAATCTACGAAGTGTAGGGTAACGTGACCCAACAATTTGTTGACCTGCTATATGCAATCTACGAAAGCTCACGTAAATTGCCGCTGGCGTTTTAAAAAATAACGTAAATTGTCATTGAGAAGAGACTAATGGCAAAATAGCTGGTTCAGGCCGAAGATGAATGAAACAAAATGTACCATTCATAGGCGTACCCATGGGGGCGGGTAGGGGAGGGGGGTCACCCTCCCCTGTACCCCAACAATACTATTTTGGCTGTTTTTAATTGACTCCAAATATCTACAGCTAACCCCGCCCCCCCCCCCCCGCTCAAAGAAATTTGGCTGACGAAATAACCCCCTCTCCTTCCCCTTTGAAGAAAAAAAAACATGTGTGCGGCCACTGCTACCATTACTCAGTGTACTAA
This sequence comes from Echinarachnius parma, assembly GCA_037951105.1. Classification (NCBI taxonomy): domain Eukaryota; kingdom Metazoa; phylum Echinodermata; class Echinoidea; order Clypeasteroida; family Echinarachniidae; genus Echinarachnius; species Echinarachnius parma. Next base: position 59,664 of record JBAMJV010005719.1, read on the forward strand.
TGATGCAGCTAATGCTAGTGAAACTAATACAATGAAATGTACAAATATATAATGTACAATAAAATATAAAATTATATAATAAAGTATCGTGTATGGTGTTAGGAAAAGCGCATACCCTTATCAAAGGATGATAATGACACAGCTAGACAAATGCATGCACACCCAGACACAATGGTATAGGTTATACCCTCCCATACACGCAAAATATACGTACACAAAAAACAAACATGTAATAAAAACAATAACAAATGAAAGTCCCCCTCTATAAAAATAGCGAAATAATTTAAACGAATAGGTTTTGAGCAAAATAACTTGTTTCTACACGTATTGATTACTTGTGTGTGATAATAAAATTCAGTGGTGTAGTGTGGTCGGACTGATTGGGGGGCAACAAAATCACTAGCGAACCCACGATTTGTTCAAGGGTTTTTGTTTTAACCTAGACCAGGACCAAGTAGTTGAAAAAATCCTGTCAGCGGCGGGAGGGGGGGGGGGGGGGGGGTGGTAGGCTTAGTCGTAATATTTTTTCGAAGCCTAGACCAGGACCGGTTCCAAAAGGACCAGGACCTAGCGGTTCATAAAATCCTGTCAGCGGGGGAGGGGGGGGGGGGTAGTCGTAAATTGTTGTCAGTACCTTTTTTTAGGCCTAGACCAGGACCAGTCCCAATTTTTGTAGCCAGGACCAGGACCGTGGAAGATATCTAGTCCAGGACCAAGCAAAAAGTCTAGACCAGGGTCCAGTCGCCCAAAATTATTGGGGGGCACACCTAAATGTGCCCTTATGTTTTCTATTGTTTTTTTCAGAATATATGCCCCCCCCCCCCCCCGCTCTACGCCACTGATAAAATTGATTTGTCAAGTCATGCATGAGAGTGAAAAGGCAAAGTTGTCACTTTTCACAATTCACAAGAGTCAAAATGTGGCAATTTAAGTTCACATATTGTAGGAAATGAAAAACATATAATTGTTACAAGGATTGTGGTTAGTTTCTGAGTTTTGTCTCGTTGTATGTTGTTTTGATCCGGCGCCTAGCCTGCAATTTACTCGATCGCCGCGTCGTCAAACTGTGCCTCGGCCCCGCATCGGCCTCGCTCTCGAATCTCGTCGATATCGTCGCGACGCATCAGGGCCTGTATTCCATAAACACATATAAGCCAGAAATCTTAGAATTTTTGCTTATTATAAGTAAAAATGCTTAGATCTAAGCATTTTTGCTTAAATTCCCTCGTAAGCAAATCTGCTGACAATTTATACTCACTTTCGGTAAGCAAATTTGCTAAAACAAGCATTGGTATTCCATAAACATTTCAGCGTAAGATTGTTGTCTTAAATTTAAGACACCTCATAGTATAGGTGGCTTAAATATAAGAAAAAAATCTTATAGTCTGTAATCTTGAAGTTTGGGCATGTATTGTAGTGTAAGCTCGAGGATTGGCTGTGTTGCATGTACATAAAGATATTCTGATAATGCAGTAATAATGAAATAATTTGCACACCGTCTGATTTGAAGATGAGCCTAATTAATAATTGTTGAAGTATGCATACACAGGGCCAAAGGGACGCTCAAAACAAATTGGTAACTTGTCACCCTTGAAGTAATTGTGTTGTTAACTAAACCCGGTAATAACAGCTGGCCAGCTCACCGTGTACTGCTAGGCAAGCACCACGGCCCGCGGCCGCCGCGGCCGGAGCCCCTGGCGCCTGGCGGTCGGGGTGGCTAGCTAGGCCTAAGCGGACACAGTCCGTAGTTGGCTGTAGCGAGTAACCAGTTTCCGATCCCCGTTTGGACCACGAATGTTTAGACAAACATAATATAAGAACAGTTCCTAATTTGATTATCCATTTCTATTTAACGTTCTGTTAGAAAGATTTATTTTCTCCCTCTAACAACTGTCTGATACTTTGTCCGCGGTCCCCATTCACTTACATACAATTTTTTGTGCGCTGCGACAAATCCTTAAACACGCAATCTCCATAGGAATTCTATCGCACAATAAAGAAAAGTTGTGTCGTCGAGAATATTCTGGATGACGTCATGACTAGTCTTAGTAACAAGCGCTTTCACTTTTACAAATAATGATTAAACACTCACGTCACGTTTTGGTAGACGTGACGATTCGAGTTTTACCGGCATGGAAAACGACAAATTGTTGGGTCACTTTACCGTGACTGTTCGTAGATTTGGGTGACCTGTTTCACAAAAGGTACAGAACCGTGAACGTGACGTGAACGTGACGTGAACGTGACTGTTCGTACCAAGCCTATACAAAATGTACCATGAAATACTGCGGTAATAAAATCGTATCACAAACTTATATGGGTAATATGTATTATGGCAAAATGAAATTGTATATTGCTATGATACAAAGAAGGCTATGCAAACCTTAAGCTAGGAATGTGTAAAATGCATGCATTGTACAATTCATTCATTGAAGTCATAACAAATAGCAAGGAAATACAGATAGAAAAGTGAATTAAAAAGGGTATAACGGCTCGATAGCCTTATTTAGCTGTGGAACATATTGCCATACTGCTTGCCCATTTTAGTAAGTAATGTGACATATGTCATTTTTACTTGACATAATTGTAGCAAAGAGTATTGAGGGCCAAATAAAATGCATCGTAGCGGAAAGTTTGACCAAGACCTGGCCCCGTTGCCTAAAGGGATACAATTGATTGTAAGTCAGATCACGTGTTATAAATGTGCAAATCAGATTGGTTGAAACACACACATTTTCTGCCTTACAATTAATTGTAACTTTTGATTGAGTGTATCTCTCTCTGCAGCGGGGCCAGTGTCATATAGCTACACATATTAACTATATAACTGCTATATTAACGGGTCAATGGGTCTTTGTTTTCGCAATTACCTGTATACTGTGAAGGAGAGTGGACTTTGGGACCCTTGTCCTGGACATCGATGTTCAATCTTCGCATTTCTGTAATTTCAAGGTTAAAAGAAGGATAAACAAATTGCTTGTACAACTTGTACAACTATTTTTACGTAAGTAATTTTAACCTCTTTCTAAGAACAATTAGCATAAGGACCCACAAATATGACATAAATAATGTCGTTTGTTCAGATCACTTTACCCCGGATTGTTTCCAACCAAACTTTCGAGAAGTGCTCATACGAAATAATCAAATGAACATAGCAATCGGAAGATATAAGAGTTAGAATTGTTTAGGCAAGTTGTAAGGGCTGAAGGAGATACTACATATCAAGCACGGGATATATAGTATGTAAAATGCACTAATGCATGCTATACAATTTACGCGATCGATCAAAAGAGAAATCAATAGGCTAACAGCTGATTTCAAAATTGCCAATTTGGATATTTACAGCTTTGGTCTAACATAATCATATTACATTTATTTTGACAAGGCAAATAATATGTCCAATCTATATATAATTTTGTTCAATAGAAACACACAATATTGGTGATACAATAATATATATATTTGTTATGAACAACAATACTTAGCGAACTGTAATTAACCAATCAAAATCTCTGATTAGCCAGCTCGCAACGTACGTTACTAATCTGGCGGTCCCGTTCAACTATGGCGAAACGCACAGTAGCGGTTCGCTGGATTGAGGAGGAGGTTTGTTTAGCAATCTTCTGGATCTTGTGAGAAATGATAATTAGATGACCGTTGGCAGTGTTAATTTGTCTTTTTAGCAATGTAAAAGGGTTTTCGGAGTGGAATTCCATTTTAACTGACAAAAGCAGCAAAACACACACATCAAAAAATACAGCATGTACTGCAAATAAATCACTGGAGAGAAGAGGAAGTGTATGGCATTGTGGGTCGGGTCACAGAGAATGCTAGGCTTGTAAACAGCTGTTTTTTTATTAGGTCTTTTCTAGTGTGTATTGTTTAGTTCCTCGGGGATATAAATTAGTGATAATGGGGGTGAGTACAGTATCTAGAATTGGATTAGAAGATGTCTTCTCGCCATAATCATCTTCTTGTTAAGGTGCAGCGGTGTTGACAGTACCGATGACGTATAATGTTTTGCGTAATGCAAAGGAGAATCCCATCCCTAAGTAGCAGGACGTCATAGGGTCACAAGTGGATTAATCTGTAATGGAACATAATTTGTTGTATATATATATACGGGTAAAATAAGTTTAATGCACACTACTAATCCCTTGTCCCTTCATGGATAATCGGTTGCTACTAATTTTACTGTTTTTTCTTGTATGGAACTTGTCATGATAGTCGTACACGAAGGGATAACAAAACGCATGCCGATTGAAGAGGGAAGTAATGTTTTACGATAAATAAATATTTATATTACAACCAAACTGGATAATGTGGAATAAATTTGTGAACATTTTGAGCAAAGTCGGTAAAGAAATTAGAATTAATTTTGTCCAAATGCCCGATATGATTTGGAAAATATCTAGTGTGAGCTCAGTCCTTGTCAACATATTCATATTCGCTCATACAACGAAATTGTTTATATTAAGTATATTTTGTAAGAGATGATTCTCAGCGATGTGAAAGCGAATGTAGTTTTAATCGTTCATACCTGAATCTTCTACTTGTACAAGAAGATCTAATGGTGATGCGAAGATGGCACGATTACGTAACTTGATGCAGACCGGCTCATCGGACCCAACGCCATTCGACTGGCTGGACGGCAGTTCTGCCTGAAGGTCAAGAGATATGCTCTGCCTTTGGTCGAGAGCACCAGTGGGAAAAGAAATAGTGACGTCATAACTCGGAAATGAAAGATCTCCGCCGTCACTGCCAATGGTTCCTCTCAACATTATACGGCGACGTCCTGAAGCGGTTGATGCCATTCCTAAAAACGGAATGAAATGTAATGTTAAAGGAATAGTTTTGTTTTTGTATAGAGGGCGCTACACACAATAATTGTTGTGAGGTCATGAAAAACTGAGTGTCAAATGTTAACGAGAGTACAATTATGACAGAATAAACTTTATTTGATTAAAATCCGTACAGAAATGGCTGAAATATCAATAAACATAACCATTTGTACTTATTGTGGGGCCCCACAATTTTTGGATAATTTAGAACCAGCCGTTAAATTTGTTTTTTAAATGCCTCCTTTTTTAAATTTACAAAAGAGGTTTTTGAATAGTAGTTGATTTTCTCTCTAATCACTATTTCAACAAAACATCTCATGCACAATATTCTATTTTAAATGGTTGAAACCAATTACCTTTACAAAGCGCCCTCTTGAGTTTTAACAAATCTCTTTTAATGATAACAGGCATTTTACTTCGTCATTTGTGATTTGTATTCATTTCTAGCAGCATGGTGGAGTTATAACTATTATTTTTTAATGCAATGTGGGGGTTACTAAAGTTCAGTTTTACCAAAACTTAACTCTGTTCACCAAAACTGAACTATCCCTTTAAAGGAGGGGGGCAATCCCGGCTTTGATTCAGGTTTATAGCTTTAAATATGTGCCTTTATTGATATACCACACTCTTTTTTTCAAAGAAATCCTTAAGTTGGGAAAAAAAGGTAAATTTCATGCAACTTTTTTGCTTTATTTTGCATCGGCGTTCCATGCTCCTAAAAAAAGTCATTTATAGCAGAGCGGAAATGTGCGCACGTGTCACCCGATTCATGACATCACATGCAGACCGCAACGCGGAGGAATGCGCATTGTTTACATGCAGAGCCTATGACTTGCTTGTAAAACAAACTCGTTTTTGCTTGTAAATTGAGGTTTTACTGAAAATGCTTAAGAATTACTAAGAAATGAATTGTAGCAGGATGCAGCTACACATCTGAGTGTATATCGTCCATGATATAAACCTGAACAAATGTTTGCAAATATTGAAACAAATGGAAATAATATCTCTGTGTCAACGTGAGTATTGCACTCAGCGTGTACGTCTATGACCGAGCTAAACTGCGATTGCCTGCAGGTGACGTCACAAAGATGACGTCATTTTTTGTTCGCCCGGGACTCAGTTTTTTTACGGGGGTTCCGAAAGTGAATTTACAAGTTGATTTTTTTATTTTACCGGGTTTTCCCACGAGGAAAATATGTTTGTATTAGTAATCTTCATGAAAATCTACCTTAGATACAGTAAAACCCAATTTTGAGGCAGTTTTCTTGTCACCATACCTTTAACCCTAAAAAGGCCGGGCTATTTGAGGTCTTTCTATGGCCGGGGGGGGGGGGGATGCCCCTCTGAAAGGGGACCACCAGGCAAAGAACAACACATATTTTCATGATTTGGTATCGTTTTGTAATATCAAATAGATACCCAACATTTTGCAAAGGGTTGTGTAATTCATAAACAAAGCAATTAATTACCACCACTTACGGAACCACTATAATTTCCTGGTTCCGTACGGGCCAAACATTTGCGAGTGCGCCAATGCTATTCACACGTATATTTGGAGACAATAATTTATGATCGCGGACGATTCGTTCGCTCTGGACGAATAAGTCTTCGTAATTCAGACCCATGAACGCATGCTTTAGAATGGTAATGCCTTTTACAATTATTTTCTTTCTGGAAACATATTTTTGTGAACTTGTTGATGAATACTAAAGGTGTTACCTTTCGTTTATAAGAATATCATTTTTGGATGATGGTACCCTTTAAGATCTCGGCCGCGAAGCGGCCGATCGCCGTGTAAATTTGCACGCATGTTAAGTGAAAGGTATAGAATACAATTAATTAATTTGCATATCTTTGCAAACAAGGTCATAACATTCATATTTGTACCCATAAATCATATATTCTTCATAATTTCACTCCATATATTATTTAGACCATTTAGAATAATAATTTAGGTTTTCCCGGTCCAATTCGTCAAAACAGCAGCATAACTGACGATTCGATCATTCAAATTAGAGCAAAATTGACTGACGATTGGGATTATCATTTGATTTACTAAAATGGTCATTCAATTTAATGTTTAACTAATTCCGGCAAGCTAGCTTGCCGGACATGGTTACTTTTGTTAAGCTTGCCGACGGAGAGTCTGACGTCATACGCATATCATTTGCATACATTACCGAAGCGGTCTATTGTCGAGCGATTGTAAAAAGTGTGCATTGTAATTCGTCATGGTGTACATGATGTAGAGGGCGGGATGTTTGAATTAAATTAGTGCAACAAAACAAAAAAGTATCAACATGATGAATAATGATAAAATTGATAGATACATTGAATGAAGATTAGATATATATAAACATTTATTGAAATAAACATTGTTGAAATTAATGAAGTAAATATTCCTTATGAATATCACTGTGACTCCCATGTACACAAATTAGTTTGAAAAGGAATATTTATATACCAAACCAATTTGAAGGCTAAATGTGCAAATTCGGGTGCCTATAAACTAATTTGAAAGTAGATTGAGGTACAAAATTTCTTATCATGCTCATGGGAATATAATACGTCTGTGAATTAGAACAGTAGTATGTTAAAATTCAATATGGATATTAACAAATTGAAAACAGATGCAAAAATTTGTTTAAAAAGGAATATTTATATACCAAACCAATTTGAAGGCTAAATGGTCGAATTCGGGTGCCTATAAACTAATTTGAATGAAGATTAAGGTACAAAATGTTTTGCTCTTGATTACCTGCGCGAAATTGAATGACGATTGTGCAATGTTAATTTGAACGACTTAAAAACGGATTTGAATAATCAGGAGCACAAAATCGAATGCCTATAAACGAATTTGAAAGTGAATATGAATATAGCGAACAGCACTTGAAGAAAAATAGCTCTAATTTGAATGATCGAATCGTCAGTTTGGCTGCTGTTTTGACGAATTTGACCGGGAAAACCTATACAACAAAACAATTTGGAAGAGCCAGGTTATTCCTTATGTTTTCTATTGTTTTTATAATTTCGTTTGTATTTCTTTTTTGTTTACTTATGTATTTTATTGTTTTTGTTGTTTATTTTATTTCTAACTATTATTCAACTATTTTGAACTCCAAAACAAACGCCTAAAATGTAAACAAGACCAAATAACCAATGATATATCTCTTTTGACGAAAACTGATATTTCCATATGTTTTATACACGAAATGTAGCGATTTTCGGGCTGACATGCATAGCCAAAAGGTCACGTGACCTCGTGACGGTAGGTCCGATTTTCAAACATTTTGTTTTAAAAGATGCGCAAAACCCTAAAGAAAAAGTCACCAAGCAGCGGGGCGTCATCTTTACGCGTTCCGGAGAATACAAACAAAATATGCGGAGGGGGCCATGATGCCCCCCTCCCGGCCTTATTAGGGTAAAAGATAAATACATAATGACCAGGTAAGCAAAACATGGAGATTGGCCTTTGTAAACAGGTGACCTCTAAATACACTAAGACAGGTTTTAAGAATTACCCTTTTCTGCAAGGAATCACATTTGGTGGCCACTGTAGAATGTTTGATTGCTATAGACAGGTGGCCGCTTAAACAAGCCTGGCTGGATATCTCATATTTAAAGTGTGTAAATCATCCTGATAATGGATGAATAATGTAATACGAAGGCAGGTCCAATGATCGATAATAAGTCGCACTGGTTCGAACTTCAGTAAATTTTGATAAGTTATTCAAATAGAAAAGTGATCCACTGACTTTGTCAAATTCAACGAAAATCCCATTGCGCTTACATATTTATCTTTTAATTCAATATTTTGAATAACAATGACATGGGTTTCACTTTATCATATATCTCCCTAATTCAAGATTTATTTAAGATTGAATGAACGATTTGCGATTGTAGTCAAACTCAGTAGGCCACCATCAACAGGCGATACAACGTGACATTAATTTGCACTTGCAAATCGGTGTTGAATTTATATGGCACTTTCATACAACTTTGAAAAAAATATTGTGATGATAGTTGTCATTTTAATTAAAAGTCTCAATTATCACTTTTAATAACAAAGCTTACTTTAATAACAAAGCTTAAATTGGGTGTTTTTAATTCTCTATAATGTAATATACTATAATAATTTTATTAGCATAGTAATTTATGATAATGGCAAGTAGGACTACGGTAGTCAATGGTATCAACACGAAAAAGCAATGCATAACAAATATGTACCATGAAATACTGCGGTATTAAAATCGTATCACAAATATGGGTAATATGTATTACAGTATGGCAAAATGATATTGTATATTGCTATGATAACAAGAAGGCTAAACAATGTGTAAGATGCACGCATTGTACAATTCATTCATTGAAGTCATAACAAATAGCAAGGAAATAAAAATAAAAATTAATTACATAGGATATTACGGATCGATAGCCTTATTCAGCTGTGGAACATATTGCCATACTGCTTGTCCGTTTTAGTAAGTAATGTGACATATGTCTTTTTTACTTGACATAATTGTAGAACAATGTATCGAGGGCCAACTAAAATGCATGGTAGCGGAAAGTTTGGACAAGGTCCCCGTTGCAGAAAAGGATACAATTAATTGTAAGTCAGATCCTGTGTTCTAAATGCGCAAATCAGATTGGTTGAAACACACACATTTTCTGACTTACAATTAATTGTAACTTACAATTGATTGTATCTCTTTCTGCAGCGGGGCCATTGTTATATAGCTTCACATGAGCTATATTTACGGGTTTATGGGTTATGTTCTCTCAATTACCTGTAGACTCTGAAGGAGAGGACACGTTGTGACCCTTGTCTTGGACATCGATGTTCAATCTTCGCATTTCTGTAATTTCAAGGTTAAAAAGACGTTTAAACAAAATCCTAGTACAATTTTAAATCTATTTTAGGGATACAAACGCAAGAGTCATAATATCACTATAGTGATCATAGTGATATAGTCATCACCTTTTTTTTAGAACGATTGTCTAGCATGTAGCCCTCAGATAGGCAAAACAGAATATTTGAGCCCTCGTTGAATTCCACACCTAAACATTCATTTTAAAAGACATGTGACACATGACTGAATAAATGAACTGTATAAAACATTACCCATAACCCTAACAAGACTGGGCTAGTTGAGGTCTTTCTACGGTCGGGGCCATTATGCCCCCCGATTTCACGATTGAGTAGGATTTGTTTAAAAGTCAGCACTCGCGACTTTTATGCGAATGTTAGCCGTTTCTGAACTGAATCCGATCACACAAACGTTGATTTCGAAATTGATCTTCTCTTGCAATTCATACAGTAATGTCACCTCTACCCCAAATCTCCCTAAGTACTTTACTACAAAATGTTACGTACCATTATAGGTATGATATATTTTATTCTTACCTCGCTCGAGTGATTCAGCCAGCGGTACCATGTCGTTTTTCGTGAGAATGTCTCGGAGCTTGAGGGCAGCGTCCTCTCCAGAGCCATGTTTGTATCTGAATTTCTGGAGTAACTCGGAGTAGGCAATCTGCACATTGCCTTGGGTCATACCCTTCATCATTGCATGATCTCCTGCAGAATATCCGAACCCCAGATTTACACTGAAGTTTTGAACAGGTACAAGACTTGGGGTTATCTCCTTCGATAGATCAAGGATAAGCTTGTCGCTTAATACGTCTTCTGCTTCATCTGCAGTGAAAATAAGATGCAAACAAATGAAGTCCACATTTTGGTAGGTCACAAAAATAGTAATTATAACTAAGAGCATTTTGCTTTTTAAAAAGGGTAAAACGTCATTTGGGCATTCATTATAAGAGTCTCATACACGGCCGTAGATTCAGGGGCCGCGGGGGTCGAGGTATATATATCTCCATGTTTTAATATTCGGATGGCATTTACAAACACCCGACATGTCTTTCAAAGTCAGGTGAAAATCTGTAAAATGCATACAAATTATGCTAATAATATCAATCATACATTAATTATGAAAACAATAGTAATAATAATAATAATGTATAAGATGACACAATTTTTGGTCAATCGATCTTTCTTTATGAATTTGTTAAGACAAGCAGAGGAAAATAAATTTTAGCAACTGAAATGGGAAATAGGTGCATTTTCACGTTAAAAAAAAACGGTGAGTTACTCGTCAGTGATGTTGCGATTTTCTACAAAATGTCTAAATAGGCATTAGTGTCTTGTTTCTTATCAGATTTCGATCATATGTTCACCTTTTTCTTCTATTTCCCTTTATTCTGTTGGACAATAATTATATATGGCCAGGTATTCCCCTTTAAGCGAATCGGGCAAATTGAACTACAATTTAAGAAACCCAAAAGCGAAAGTTTGAGAAGATTTTGATAATCCATTCAAGAATTATGATATTTTTTAAGTTGATGTATATTCTTGTATCATGACCTCTTTGTTGTCTATTTGTTATATCTGTGATGTCATTTTCCCTCTACTCTTCTATTAAAGGGACTTAGTAACATTGTCCAAATCCTCAAAATCCAATTGAAATTCTAGCGGTTCCCTCATACCTTGTTGTATTCTTTTAAACAAAAAAAGCATGGGACTTGTTTCAGTTTTTTCAAATTTACCTTTCGTTAAAAAGATATTAACGATTGAAGTGTTCAGATGTCAAATTTTCCAACGGATCGTCAGAACCGTTACAACGTGAGTGCAATGAGTTAGTGAATGTCACATTGCTTTTTTGCTCATTACTCGGTCATATAAAGTCCATTTAACTTTAAATGTTCACACAACACCCAGTGGACATATCAGATAACAACACTATACATTATATCAACCACTCATCGCCTTTTTGCACATGTCAATAAAGTTACTAGATTTGTTATAGGGGAGCTGAATGTGCCTGCATTGAATGTAAACTTATTAAAGTGTAAATTCATTGAAAACACACCATTAGTTGAATTATACTTCTACAGATAGTTAAGATCATAAAGAATATGAATATATCGATTCAAGCAACTTGGCGGGGACCGTAAAGTCATGTCTTTCTGGTGACGTCACGCCCGGGGGATTGAGCAGAAACTGCTATATTTCAGTGCGTGTTATAACGCAAGTTTCGTGTGTTTTTTTTTAAACTATTTTCTGAGCATTTTGGTGATTGAAACTTATTGTATTATTAGTTCAATAACTTATATTCGTTGATTAGTTATCATTTTGTTGCTTTCTGTGTCTAATTTAATAAAAATGGGTAAATCAATCATCTAGTCTGACGAAGGAAAGTCATGATTCCTCGGCGGCTCGGCATGTACATAGCTGTACGATAGTAGCTTCCCGGGCATGCATGGCATATGCACTGCAATACACTAGCACTGACTGCTGCGAGGCACCGTTTCACCAGAGAGGTAGGTCCTCTGCATTATCAAAGTAAAAATGGTGGTCGATCCGGCGCGAATTTTTTTTTCCAAACAGGTTTACAAAATTTCTTGTGAATTAGCGACTTGGTCAGAGACCACGCATACCCGAAATTTCAGACTTGTATAATATCGAACATTGAGTACGCAAAAGAAGCGGCAAAGCCAGGTTTCGAACCCAGCGCCTTTAGATTATCAGACTAGCACGCTTCTGATTGCGCCACAGCGACTCGGTTGATTTGCGGTGGGACATAAGGTGTTTTGTCTTAGTTTCGGGGGATATATAACCCTAACCTAAGCCCTAACCCTAACCCTAATTTGGTGGCTATAGGTCAGATTAGTGGCTATAGGTCAGATTTAGTGGCTATAGGTCAGATTTAATGGCTATAGGTCAGATTTAGTGGCTATAAGTCTATTTATAACTCGAATTGAATACGCGCGCTTTAGTCTCCATTCAAGTCGCCCGATTCCAATTTCGGGGACCTTTCCCTTTAATGGTATTTTCAACATGTAAATACAGAGTGTCGAGTACTTCAAAATAGTAATTGTTTTTAATTGCATTTAAAGACGTTTTTAAGGTATTTGTGTTAGTTAGCAAATTATTTGGTATCAAAATGTGCAATTTGGTGTGATACTATGTAGAGCTAACGTCATATATCCCACCTTCATTCTCTTGTGGTTGAGTAGCAGCCTTCACTGTATTCCAAATCTCTCGTATGATTTGTTTAGCCTGTTCACCAGGTTTCTGCGTTGCTATCCACGAAGACAGTATTTGAGCAACAGCTTCTTGTGAGTTCATCATATTCTGACATTCCATGTGCTCCAGTTCGGCTTTTGTAAGTCCGAGTTTTATACCTACATCATAGAACTGTTCAGGCTTCATGGTGCGAGCAATTGCAGCTACAGTCCGATCATCAAGGTCACTACAAATTGCAATGGTTAGTTTTAAAGCAACGTTGAGAAAGAATAATCAAATTTATATTTATCTATAAACCAATGAAGGTAGAGCAATATACACATATCAATAAACGATGTCAATCGCCAGCATTTCTCCTATTAGTACTTTTAGTGGAGGCTAAGTTCTACTACAACTTTTTTCTAATTAGATTTTTCAAAATGACGTGTCTATTAATATACGTTTACTTTGCATAAAGAATAGAGTTAATACAATTATGTTTGAACATATTTTGTTAAAGCCAAATAGTACACATTTCTATAATAACTTCTTCAGGTTACTTTAAACTAAGATCTAAGATTTTCCATAAAATTTATCATGCAAAATAAAAGATACATCGAAACATATACTACAGCTTAATATAAAAAATAAAATAGATGCAGATCTTACCGTTGACCATCATTGACTGAAATACCAAGCCCATGATGAACATGAAACGAAACAGGAAGAGGATTAAAAAAAATGGATTAGCCAGCACGCTTCAGTTCTGGGACCTGATATCCCAGGTTCCCGTGAGGTCTATTTACACTAGGGAACCTTGTTTTTCCAGGTCTCAAGCAAACACTTTTTAATTCGCTTGAAAATTGAACGTATTCTTATATATCCCTCACCTTAAATTTTAATGAACAAGGTTAGGGTTTTTTCATTCATTGAAAGTCTTAATATAGCTTTTACGATTTGTATCCATATGATTGTATTGGCTAGTGGTCATTTGGGCCATCAAAGTCTTCAATTCAGTATTCAATAGCCAGAAAAAATAAGAAAAGAAATTAATGCAAAACAGATATCGTTAAGAAACCAACAAGCATGATTTCTGTAAATAATTTCAGTAAAATATAACTTATTTGTGTCAGTCTCGTATTCCCAAAAATGAAACATGTTGCCATAAGGCTCCCTTACTACAATTAAGGGTATTATACATATATCTTGACAATATGGTTGGAATAGTATATTCACCATTTCGTCCACGTTCCAGCTGTGTTACTGCGGCATCTTCGAGTAGTCCTACACTCACTAGAGCTTCCTTGGCATTCACGTTAGGTGGGAGTCCCCTTTTCCACTTAAGCAACATATCGATGGTGAGCTGTTCGTTTCTCTTCTGGTTTAACTGAGGAATGGTGAAGCCCAGAGCAACTCCGAGCTCATAGTACTGGTCCATACTGGTTTCGTTTGTTATTTCAGATAACTCAGAATCTGACATGCAGTCTATGGGATCGATAGAATTGCTTCAGGGACAATGGGAGCAAAAGAAATGTTTTGGTAGTCGTAGAGCAGATTTAAAGAAAACACAAATATATAAGACAGAAATAACAAACACTGTATACAATTAATGAAATATATATGCAATTGTATGTCTGTTAAAAAAAGATTTGTCTTATTATCAGGATTGAATAATTAAAATATATAAAATATAATAAGTTGTATTCACCTGTGTTGGACTGTGTCCGTCGACGCGTTGTCAAAATCGGATCCTATTAATAAAAGAAAATATATATGGCAGATAATGAACACCTACCATATTTTCGTATAAACAATGCATATGTGAATAACATTACACCACCGAATGTAAAGGGCTCTGCACGGCCAATCAAATGGTTCCCTGCAAATCAAGTACCAAAGAAAAAAGATATGAAAAAGGGGGTGTACTAGATCCAACAAAAATCATTTAGAAAGGAGGTAAACATGCGCATGAAATTTATAGGCTTGAAGACCAGCAATAAAGATATTCCCAGCAACTGAGTCGGGAAGACTGTTCCAGATCCGATGAATGAAGCTCCGTCCAAAGGTATGGTTTAGTCATCCGGGGGCGTAAGAGCCAGGTCTGGCATGGACACACTCATTCGATCGGGTCTCTCGCAGTCTTTACAATAACAATAGTAGGCTTGTTAAGGGCCAAAAATATGGGTGTTGACTGCATTTTTGGTACGATTGTTTTACTTGGCACACATATTCTTTGGATCAAAAGAAACAAAATCATCCAGAGAGACACTCTGTATGTCTGCAAATTAGGCCTAATTTCCATAATTTATGCAAAGTTATTCATGAAAATGAGATATTCTATTTTTGTTAATGGTGTTTTTATATTCCTTGGATCAAAAAGAGAAAATTCACAGTGACACACTGTATATATGCAAAGTAGGCCTACTTTTTATAATGTATGCAAATCTATTCATGGGAATGTGATAGTTTATGAAAATTGTGTATTTATTTAGATATTTGAAGGAGAAACATTTGAAAATAGATAACCTAGGATATATCAAGGTCAGTGGATCAATCTAGCAGATTATTTCAACGTTTGGTGACCGTTTAACCCCTCAAATTCAAGATGGCCACCGCCGGCAGCAATGTTGAAATTCGCACATTTTGTGTTATTGTTGAACTCCATATCTGTGTGATATGTCTAGTAAAATCGTTACTGGGATGTCAAAATCAATTGTAGACTCATCTATGGAACAAACTACGAAGATATGTAAAAGGAGACACACAACTCCTGTAGAAATTAGCCTCATTTGCATAATTTATGTATAATGAAACAGGAATGCAATTATGATATTATCGTCTTCATTGAATTACTTGAATTTTTACATTCCTGTTACGGCCACATGGATTCGTGGGACAAGATGACTGCCAATGCTGGCAATAACCTGCTAAAAGTATTTGTTTACTCTTACTTACCCTAGTTCATCAACTGCAGTAGTTAAAACATCAATTATTTACACAATTGCATAATATATCACATTTGTGTACTATTGTATACATTCTGCAAAATTGTCTAATTAACATCTATAAAGTGTACTTCTTTTGATAATTTTCCTTAGTTTGTTCCAAGGATGAATCCAAAATTGATTCCGACATCCAAACAATTGTTAAAATAGACACATCACACATGTTTCTACCATAATTAGTTCAAAAGTAAGACAAAATAATATACATAATTTAACATTCCTTCCAACGGCCATGTTGGATTTGAGGGACTAGATGGCCATAAACGGTTAAAATAATCTGCTAGATTGATCCACTGACTTTGATTTACCCTAGACCATCTATTTCCAAAGTTATTCTCTGAAGTATTTCAATAAAAAGAATATCCCATTCCCATGAAAAGAATTTGCATCAATTATAGAAAATAGGCCTTATTTGCATATATACAGTGTATCTCTGTGGATAAATTTTTTTCCTTTCTCCAAGGAATATGAAAACAACATTTTCATAGAATATGCCATTTTCATGAATTGATTTGCATAAATTATAGAAATTGGGCCTAATTTGCATGGATACAGATTGTCTCTTTGGATGATTTTGTTTTCTTTTGTGTGCCACGTAAAGCAATTGTACTCCAAAATGCAGTCACGGACCCTTTAACAAGCCCACTGAAGGATAGAACGAACATGTCTCGCAGGTCTTTTGGACAGTCGCATGTGAGCATGCCTTCTTCTGGAGTTATCAAGCAAAGTAATAGTTGATGGAGAAGATTTTGTGATATAGTGCAGCCATTTTAAATGTATAATATTTACCACCCCCCCCCCCCTTGTATATTGCATTAAGTAGATATAGAGTAATATTATAGCCTTAACTGATACTAACTTTGGTTTACCCACGACTAGAAGCGGCATAGGGGCAAGTGATCCCCACCCCCCCCCCCCCCCCCACCCTCCCCCCAAAAATAGCAAAGACTACAAGACTACACAAATCACGTAAAGTGGCCAGTCAAACCAAACGCATTCTGTTCATCTGTATAAGTGTACACATCAAATATTTGTAAACCATTTCACCCAAATATAATTTGCATATTTTAAAACATTTTAGTAAATATTTGTCTCCATTTTGCTAAGCCCCCTACCTCTGAAAACCTCTCCAGAGTAAAACATCTATTGTTGACTGGTTGTGACATCATCGGTCATTCACTACTTAGTTACAAAGAAGTGACCTTCATTCAAGTTGAGTGCCTGATCACAATAGCATCACACGTTGGAATGCAATGCCAACTCAAACACTTTCAATTTCAATAGCAGATGCTATGTCAGAAGCTTTTGTATGGAGGCATGCAGAACATGCTTTTGTGTGCATGTTCTTGTTGTATGTTCATCTTTTGTAAATCCCATGGTAGCTGTCCAGTGATTGACATATGATATCACAATCAGTCAGTAATATAATTCACTCTGGAGGTTTTTTAGGAGGTGGGGCTTAGCAACATGAAGAATAATACATGATAAAATGTTTACAAATATAAAAAACATATTTAGGTCAAACAGTTTACAAATATTGACTGTGTCACTAATATAAATGAACAGAAGTCAACATGCATTTGGTTTGCAAGGCCCCTTTAAGGTGCTCCCAAAAGGTTGTTTGACCCTCAGTGTTATGCCAGTTTGGTTCGAAACAAGCACCAATAACGATATATCAAAATACATTTTGTAGTACATTAATTGACAGAATAACAGATTTCTTCACAAACCCTGTGTATGCAGCAGGAAAGACATGTGGCAGGAGGAATAGTCGTTTCCTTTCTGTTCAATGGTGAACCTCACTATCTCAGCATGGCCGTCTTGATTGAGTTTGGACGCAGAAAATGATCGAACTGTGGAAAGTTGGTGCCGAATAGCCGTGGCCGACACTCGCTTTAAAAAGTAAAATGGTGTAAATTTGTATTTAAAGTGAGCATGCAGCATAGTCTCCCTAACAGATAAACACCGGTCAGACAATGTTATCGTCGTAAACATATAGGCCATTTTATAAAGTCTTGTGTTAGTGGATTACGTAGGCATGAATTCCTCATTAATAATTTCGCAACTTGTGTTAGTCATTTCATGAAGCCTTGAGTTCGCCAATTCTTTCAAAGGGATAGTTGAGTTTTGGTAAAGAGGGCACTTCAAGAGAAAACATTGTGTGGGATAATCAAAAACTGACTGTCAAATTTGAAAGAACATACCATTTTAATGACAAAATAAACTTTATTTGACAAAAATAAGTTCAGAAACGGCTGAAATATCCATAAACATATTTTTTATTCAAATGTTTCTCCACCAGGGAACATTTTGACTTGTTAGAAACATTTAATAAAATGCTTATAGACTACTTTGAAAAAAAAAAAAAAAAATGTTTTTAAAAAGTTGTTGATGATATCTCTTTTGAATCATTATTTTAACAACATATCAAATGCACAATGTTGTTTGAAAATGGCTACAACCAATGAGTTTGTTATAACTCTTGCGTTGTAACGGTTCATTTTGAACAGGGGGTTAGTTGTTGTAATTGTGTATACTTTTCGAGCATGGGGAGTTATAACTTTAAGTTTGTACCGTAATGGTGCAGGTTTTGGTTACTTAAGTTAAGTTTGACCAATACTCAACTATCCCTTAAAGCAAATTATTCCCATATAGAAGTGTTTATAGATTACGTCTGTATCACTTCTACGCTAATAATATCCCAACATTACTAAAAAGGAAACAATGCTGTTGTTCTTGAATCAAGACATCTGTATACGTAATTTGCTTACTTCGGTTTTAACCTCGCCTCCATGTTTACAAGATATGATGACGTCTCCTGCCTTTGGCATCACATTGAAAGACACGGGAGGATGGGCCTCTCGAAAATGTTCAAGTTCTTCATTGGCTTCTGACCGCTATGATAATAATGAGAAAAAAAGACAGAACGAGTAGTGTCACATAGTATCTACGAATATTATTAGGTGACCCAGCAGGAATGGCGATGAATGATTGACAATATTTCACCACCATCCGCTTTAGCTGGTGTCTATAAATATATGTCGTTCATACAATCGCTTTTTGACAGTGAACCTAGCATTAATTGCTGTAACTGACCTTGATGATCGGATCGGTTGATCGGATCGGCAAAATTTTATCGATGATAGAAATCGGATCGGAGATCGGATCGGATCGGATTACAAAAAAAAAAGAAAAAATATTTCCCCAAAAACGTATTTTGGGAAAAAAAATTAATACCAAAGCAATATATCCATATGAATAAGCCCAAGGTAATCTTGTAGGGGTATGCTTTCATTTCAAACTGATTACCTCTCCTTTTACAAAATTACTCGCGGCGATTCTGAGTGAAAGATTACGCCAAATTCATCACATGGGACTGAGCTTAGTAACCTTTCAGAAGTAATTGACACACTAATAAATATGTACCCCAAAACACACACACAACAGCATAAACCATAATTATGCAACATTATGTATGATCTAGCAACACACAGCCAATAATGAGTCCCGAGGGTGCGAAGTGCCTGAGGGCTGGGGCAGGGAGGGAGGGGGAGGGTTTGGCGCACTAATAAATATGCACCCAAACTCACACATAAATATTGTATTTAGTGTCATATACAGTTTCAACTTCCAACAGAAACCATATGGCGCATGTATGATCCAACAACATGGCCTACAGCGAAGCGAAGCGAAGCGAAGCGACCGAGGATAGGGTTTGCGAGGGGGTATCCCCCTCCCACGGGGAAGATTTTGCATTTATATACTTGAAATGGTGCAACTTGGTGCATTTCCTGTGAAGGAAATTTAGAATCCGAGTTTTAAAAAAAAAAAAAAAAATGTCTATGCTCTCATCAGATGTTTACAACAAACTAAGATAATCTGTTCGCACGCGAAGCGCACAGCGAAAATTGAAAATGGATGTATAAACTAGTTTTGGAACGTTAGCTAATACATTTGATTTTGTCTTTCCCACTCTTTAAAAAAAAGAATTGGGGCTTTTTGGGGGGCAAAATTGCGTTTTGCCACCCCCCCCTCCCACTTTTTGGCTTGGGGGCAGCATTATTATGGATAAATTGTCTTGCTGAATGACAAATAAATATACACCCTACCACACACACAGATATTTATATTTAGTGTCATGCACAGTTCCAACATAAACCATATGCCACATCATATGATCCACCAACATAGCCTATAAGCCAAGAATGAGTCCCGAGAGGGCGAAGCTACCGAGGGCTGTTGCAGAGCCAAATAGGGAGAGTTTGAGAGGAGGTATCCCCTCCCACGGAGAAGATTTTGAATTTATATACTTGAAATGGTGCAATGTTGTGCACGTCACACAAGCAACCAGAGCAATGCCTGTACAGAAAAGAATACTCACCCCAGACCATACGCAAGTTATACAACAAACTGAGATATGTATATGTTCGACAATTGTAAGTGCATGTATACATTACTTTTTGAACGTGAGAAGTCTTAGCTCATACAATTATTTTTTTTCTTTCCCACTCGTATACAGATACACACACACACACACACAGACACACATAATAAATATCCTTCCCTAAAACCTGGGGGGGATGATTGGACATGTCATCCCCCCCCCCCCCACCTTGTGAGATGGGGGGATGCAAACCCCGCATTCCCCCCCCCCCCCCCCCCCCTGTTATCTACGCCCCTAAATGGCACCCATGCTCTTCAACATGTACATCAGCGACATGCCCAAGACTGCTTTACAACTTTTCGCTACGCAGATGACATTGCCCTCCTCTACTCTGACAAAAATTGGTCCAAAGTAGAAGGTGCCCTAGCAACGAACGGCCCTGATTGCAACATACCTGAAGACCTGGAGACTCAAAATGAGCGCGGCAAAAACAACTGCAACCGCCTTCCAACTGAACACCAGGAAGCAAACCGCCAGCTCACAGTCAACGTTAATGGGACGACCCCTGCCCTATATACAACCCCTCTCCCACACACCTTGGGTAGACATTTGGCATACAAATCACATCTTGACTCTGTCTGCGCGAAAGCCTCATCACGGAACAACCTCCTCCGTTGCCTCGCAGGTTCCACCTAGGGTGCTAAAACATCCACACTCCGTACAGGCGCCCTTGCCCTAGTGTACAGTACCGCCGAGTACACTGCCCCAGCCTGGTGTAGGAGCACTCACACACGCAAACTGGACACCACACTCACTGGGCGGTATTCTACTAAATTGATCAACTTAGGCTGGACTGAGTTAATAACCTTTGACTAACTAAACCAGACTTTAGTCTTCACCTCTATAATAAAGTGTGGATTAACTATGTGGATGCCCTATAGCTGATTTAGTTACTAACTTCAATCACTCAAATCTCCTATTGTTACGTCACGCCGAAATTCGAATTCGTAGTCTTGCGAGTGCAGAGTCACGTCAAAATCAAACTCGATAACACGTGACATGCACCCAGAAAAACGCTCATAATAAAACAATAAACGACTGTTTTTTCCGTTCTGCATTCATATGTTGGCAGATGTTCATATTATTCGTCACTGGGGAGCACCACACACAGACTCTAGTGAACAAGGTCCCCACAAGGCATTCCAAGACTCCAAACATCCCTCCACCACACACCTAGAACGCTCAACTTGACCGTCATTGCCCACAGACCCGTCATCCGCCATGCAGCAACCCTGCAAAATTGGACTTACAACACCCGCAGCGCATGGAAGGGACAACTGGCAGCACACCCCACGACCCACTCAATTCACAGTGACCTCCAACAATAAGCTGCTTCCCGGTGCTGATCTGCCACGAACTGATTGGATCAACCTTAACAGGCTCCGTACGCCAACATGCACCGCTGAGAGCTTAGACCCTCTCCAGCCTGCACAGTACTGTGCCTCATCTGAGCAAACCGCCGCTCACATCATTCACGAGTGCCCCATCCTCAGCCCACCGAACCCAAACCCAAACTTAAACAAATTGGACCCCGACACACTTAACTGAAAGATTATGTAATGAAATTGAAATGTACTTTGATCGCCACGGCTTTAATACACGTAATGCTGACTCGTTAAACGTTGTAATACCGAAACCCCAAATTGAGTTATTTAAACAATCATTCAAATATTCTGGTGCAAATACATGGAATGCTTTATTAATCGAACAACAAAATTTACCTTCACTCAACCTGTTTAAAGTTCACTATAAGCGTCGCCTTTTTTGGGGTCAACTTCCCCTTGTGCTATTTTTGGGGATGCAATTAGTCTGTATGTAATGTATTTCTGTACTTCGTAATAATTTATTGTGCTTCATGTTGTATTCATATTTTGTTATATTTGCTCAGGTGGACTTATTTTGGATTTTTTGATTTGGTAATATTCAATTATTTTATTGGCAGTATTGAACGTTCCAGTTTCCATTATATATACACGTGTACCACGATGCATATTGCATGGGCTGATCGTCTTGTGGGAGTGTGGTGGGTGTGTCAGGAGGTAGTGATTGTGTAGTGATTGAATAGATGCATTGATGTGAACGATTGTATTGTGTTTCTGTGTGTACGTGTACATTGTCTGACTGTCTGTTCAGTGGGTGCACTATCGTCTGCTTTGAATGACGTGTTTTGTGGAACATATGTATGTATAGGTACTCATCGGAACGCGATGGTGGCCATTTTTTATGATAGTTTTAAATAAATGTATTTTTATTCTTGTAATTAAATATATGTCCTACCCTAGCAGCTGTGGTTTTTGTGATTTTAAATTGATAAATGATAATGTTTATTATGTCAAAATTATATGTATGTATTTTTATACACAGGACCATGTTTTAAAACAGTGTGTACTGACCAAGTCATCCTGTATAAATATATTCAATACATAAATAGATAAATAAATAAAAACTGGCTACAAAATGTGCGGGATGTTGCCTTGTTGCTAAAGCTCCCTAAAACGAAAGAAGAATCCTGAAGTGATTCCATCTAAGTATCGATCAATGACCAAAAGGGCCAGGTTTGAGCAAACATTTTAAAGCTCTCTTTACAAATAACTGAGGTCGATATTAGAAGTGTGCCATGCCAGTGATACTGTAAACAATAAGCTTATGATCACCTGTTCAATACACGCGAGGTTATCTCTCAGGTGAAGCTGAATAGTAAACTCCTCGTCTGAGTTAACATGTTCTGGTATGTAAGGGGTGCAAAAGAGTTCCTTCCATGCTATATGTTGCTCTATGGGAAGTAGTATCCACCACTCAGCACAGTAGTCAACATGGAGCTCAAAGTGTGTCTCGCTAACCTTGCAGTACGGGCGAACATCAGGAGTAGATTCTGACTTTATCTTCGTCTTCGTTGCCGGATCTGAGCAACAAATCAACACCAATATGGGATTAAATGATGCTATTTTGTATGTATTGCTAAGGTTTGTAGGATGCTTTGGAAGAGAAACTGTTAATGTAGATTAATAGTGTTTTCTTAAGCATGCATAGAAGTTTATGATGACAAAAGGGCCCAGAAATCACTATTACATCAAAACACTGATGTAGACCCAGGAGGTCTAATACATTCTTAAATCTGAAATAAACAGAAGGAATGCCTCCTATAGTTTACAGGAAAAATGCAAATATTTTTAAAGAAGAAAATACTGTTGGATTTTATAAAAAATAATGGTGCTCGTGCAGAGGCTATTCTTCGGTATCTTTTTGAAATACAGGGTGGCCCCCAAAATGGAACGGGATACTTGCCTTTATAAAGAAAATGATGACTAGGTTCACGGGATAGTACATCTTTTACGAATAAAAATGATATTAGAAACAGTAATTTTGGTCGAGTAGTTTTTGTTGGGGATATCTTATGTGACACCATGTCACAGATCCATTTTCATCAAATTTTATAAAGTCGGTGCCTGATAAATCGCACTTCATGCCTGTCATAGCATCAACCATCGACCGATACGTGGGCCATTGTTAAATTCAATGGTTTCCTTGTTAAATCCTTAAGATCATCATTATAAAACTGAATGTAAACTGTTACTGTCGATATCCTCGATATCGACTGATTTCGAAATGCCGATTCACATTTTCTAGAACTCTGTGATGGTTTTCCTGATTTTGGCTCCTTTCTCCACGACGGGTATCATTCACTTACTATTATATTTATGTTAGTTTTTCTTTAAGTTTTTCTTAAAGGACAATGAAACTGTGGTTTTGACTACTACAGACATTTAGGTTGATACTTCACTTGGCTTTTAAGCCCACTAGATCACAAAAAATCCTTCTGTAAGTGTACCCCACTGAATTATCACCTTTTCCACGATGGCCAAAGATGATGAGAGTGGCCATATTTGTGTTATTACCGGTTATGACGTCTGTGCGGACTGTCTGAACCATGGGCGTCGATCACGTCGTTCAGACATATGATATAACATTCAAATGAAGGGACATTGCCCCCTCTCATTCATTACGTGATCCAATAGCCTTCTTTAAAGCACATCTTGAGAGTGCTCAACTGCCCAAATCCAACATCTTCCGGGGTTACGCCCCTGAACCTCCATTAAGGCCATCTGACCCAGCCCCCTGTACACACTTATTCAGGGTTTTTTCGCTACAATTATATGCCGACACAAATTGAGCAAACTATATATAACCTACTATTTTACGTATTTCATTATGAACATCATCTTTAGTTCTGGATATCAAAACTCCTAAAGCTTCCGGGGGCTCCGACCGCCCCGGAACCCCCATTGCGATTACTAATGTGAGTATCATTTGACTGATCCCATTCAGGGTTCCATCAGGGTACTTGCAATGTCTCATACCCTGTTATAAACAGGTGAATTGGGGACTTGATAGCGGGCCCCTACTGCTCACCCTTCTCTAAGGGTTTCTTACCAGAGTGCTCACCAATGCCCGTTGTCCGTACGTATCATTCGGTTAAAAACTAATTATCAGACCTGAACAGAGTAGCTACGTTTACAGCGAAAATGATGTGATTTGCATCATTGACCAATCACACTGTTGTCCGTGCGGACGTAACGAATGAGTGGGCAGAAAGATAAATGGCTGCCTTCAGTGTTTGCTGTGAATAGTGAGGAACACAATCGTTCTTGCACATATTTCGTCCAAGGCAAAAGTCCGAGTCGGGGTAATGTTATGTGAAATTAACAAAATACTGTAATGAATTAACTAGGCTACACACTATTTTAGACCTGCATTATACTTTAAAGGGATCTAGTAACTTTGTTGCCATTTGCAAAAAGTGATGAATGGTTGATACAATGTATATTGTTGTTATCTGATATGTCTACTGGGTATTGTGTGGACATTTCAAGTTAAATAGATGCTATATGGCCGAGAAATTAGCAAAAATGCAAAGTGATATTCACTAACTCATTGCACTGACTTTGTACACGGTTTCGATGATCCAGTGGATAGTTTAACATCTGAACACTTCAGGGGTAAATATGTTTTTTACGAAAGGGAAATTCAAAAAACTGAAAGTTGTCCCATGCTTGTATTGTTAATACGAATACAACATGGTATGAGGGAAACGCTAGAATTCAATTGGATTTAGAGGATTTGGACAATGTTACTATGTGCCTTCAATGTTAGAAAGGGATAGCATAATACCTGTGCCTCGTCGGGAAACGATGAAAGGACGAATTTGGTCACAATTGTAAACCATGGTTGAGTGTGGGATCTTCATCTGTATTGGGCGATAAAACTTGAGACCTGGCGGGCTACTTTCACAACGAATACCATAGCAAGCTAAAGACTCATGCTCCGCGATATCGATCCAAGAAGCGTCAGTCACTGTCTTCACTGTGATTTTATGTTGACTACCTCTCTCCAGTGCACCAGTTGGAATTGTGACGGTAACGTTTATTTCTCCCAAGTGTATATCTTTTCCATCAGCAGTGACGATATGACGTACAGACCGGGAACTAGCTACTTAAACATGTCAGTGAGAAATAAAGATTAATATATAAATATATTTGTTAAATTAACATTATCCAAATATTTAACGATGCAATAAAAATACACGCTACTAAAAATGTGACCTAAAAAAAAAATGTGTGACCTTACCAATCAAAAGCAGCCACTAGAAGGAAGAGGCCAATTTAGAGTTGACCACTTCACACATACAACGCAGGGTTGTATGTTTTCGGTACCGTTGTTAGATATTAAAAAGATGCCTAGCAATTTGCAAAGTATTGTTTTATTCATAAAGAATGCAAATAATCACCGTAACCAACAGGGCTGATGGTTTCGTAAGCGCCAAACATTTGCGAGTGCGCCAATTATAAATAGCCGCGTACGTTTGGACAATTACTATAGTATCGTGATGGGTTTCAAAATGACATAATTTGTCTTGAGACCAATTTCCCGAACTTGTTGGTGACAAAAATATTTCTACCGGTAGCCTATAACCCTATTTCAAACTCTTTGAAGTATTGTGACGAAATCCAAAAGAAAAGTTTCACCTTTATACACTCCTTCTATGAGTGGCGTCTTTCATAGATATGGGTCATATTTAGGTTTCACATTACATTGTATTCATGAAAGAATTTCATTACGCTGATTTACGTAAGTAAAATTTATTTCAATAATGTCAATGTCTTACCTTTGAACTTCGGAGTTGCACTTCCAGAGGCAGTCCTAATTATAATATGAACATGTAAACATAGTTCAGTTGTCCGTAATGAAAGTGATACAAAATATACTTATGAAGTTTCCACCTTCATATAGCAGATAAATACTTGTCTTCAATAGCCTAATAAGAAGTATCTGTCAATCAATTTTGACTTGATGAGCTCACACAATTTAAAGGGACTTAGTAACATTGTCAAAATCCTCAAAATTAAATTTTTATTTTAGCGGTTCCCTCATACCCTGTTGTATTCGTATTAACAATACAATCATGGGACAGGTTTCGGTTTTTCAAATTTCTCTTTCGTTACAAAGATATGTACGATCGAAGTGTTCAGATAATAAATTATCCGTTGGATCTTCGAAACCGTGTACAAAGTGAGTGCAGTGAGCTCGTGAATTTGGCATTTTCGCTCATTACTTGGCCATGCAATGTCCATTTGACTTGAAATGTTCACACAATACCCTGTGGACATATGAGATAACAACACTATACATTGCATCAACCATTCATCACTTTTTGCACATGTCAACAATGTTACTAGATCCCTTTAAGCCAATCTGTCGTGTATTGATTGTCATATCATTACTAATGTGCACATTTATTAAATCCAATTTGTACAAGGTATCAAGAAAACCAGAATATTATATTTATCATTTACTCTTCTGTAAACCTGAAACAACAACGGATATTAGGGGGAAAAGAATGATATTTAATTAGTTATGTGAACACTTTCTCTATGTAATGTGCTGTAACTCGATATCTCGTCGGGGTTCAACACTATTTCGTTTAGCTATAAACATTTAAAAGAGAGCACAATCGTGTTAAGAAGAAAATGCCGAAGAAGTTTTCGCTTCTTTCAAATGTGTTAAAGTTAAGAGAAAAGAAAATATCCCTCAGTATGTGAAGCAGACAGACCAGCAATTGACCCTAGCAACTCATGTTCATTAGTATGTTGAATACTAGATATGAATAGATGGTTAATTTCTTTCATGCTTGGAGCGGATCGTTAGTACAAGTCACAATTATCACAATACAATAGGCAAGGGCTCTAGCAAGATCGTGTTTCTTTCTCTGTTATCTTTTTTGTATTGTATGGCACTCAATTGTCATTTACTCCACAAAGGCAGTGGAAAATTAATAGAGGAAACTCTGATCTTTCAAGCTATAGATTTAAATTAAATTTGTGAGGTATTTTCACTTCAAATATGATTTTTCTACCACTTTGGCGCAATGACACTTTGCACTTTTGCTAAAAGTGGCTTTTCCATGCGGGACGGTCAAAACCTTTGACTTTATACGGACGTATACAGGTCCAATACACGACATATACAGGGTGGCCCAAAAAATGGAACGGGCCACTTCCATAACATAATCATTATGTCCATCGGAAAGGGTGTCGTTTCCAATGATAAACCATACCAAGAACAGTCATTTTGGTGGAGTAGTTTTTGTTTTAGGGCGCTGTGAGTGACACCATGTCAGGTTCCCATTGTTGTCAATTTTTACCAAGTCAGTGCCCGATAATTCGCACTTACTGCTCGTTATAGCGGAGCTGCAGTACGCGCGCCAATGTAAGTGTGCATTCAGCTGTAAAACCAAAGAATGGGCACAGTTGTTCAGTGCTATAACGGGCAGTAAGTGCGAATTATCGGACAATGACTCTGTAAATATTGACAAAATGGGAACCTGACATGGTGTCACTCAGAGCGCCCTAAAACAAAAACTACACGACCAAAATGACTATTTTTGGTATCGTTTTTCATCGGAAAAGACACCCTATCCACTGGGCATTATCATTGCGTTACTTTATTTTGGGAAGTGCCCCGTTCCGTTGTTTTTGGGCTACCCTATATAGTACCGTCTACATGTAGAATACGAGTAAAATCAAAATCAGACTTTAAAGCCTAAGCACCTAAACAAATTGCAAATCACAATGAGTATGCATTGATAATATCATAGCCTTTATAATTATGCTGTACCTCGATTGTATCATGCGTCTAATGGTTTCATCTTTGGTATACTGGATAGGAAGGTTGCCTTCTTTGTCTGGGATATCAGGTCTAGCGCCATGCTCCAAGAGGTATAAGACCAAAGCATTGTCCGGAGATAAGGTACGTCTGTAGATGTCCTCAGGCGTCTAAAATGGGTATTATGTGCAGTGAGATACATGTATAAGCATACTCATGCAGTACCTTGTTATAGAGTTCAAACGTATGTAATGTTAATCACCTGACTTAGTATATACAGTCGCTGCCGTGTTCTATTTTTGGATAGCACATGGGTATAGCACACCCCTGCAAGTCAAGTCAGATGATAAAACAGTTATTAAATTTGTTGTCGGGAAAATCACGGAATATTCCTATCCTCGGGATTTCAAATGCTATTTAGTGAAGAAAATAACTCTTCCCTCAATATCATTTAAAATCCCTCGGGATGTAATATTCCGTGCTATACCCTCCACCGCCATTTAATAACAGTATAATGTTAATCAAGCATGGGTGTACAAAATCAACAAACACAGTGATGTCAACTAATATTCTTGCACCCTCATACTCTTAGTACTTTTAGTCCTCCGCTATGAATCAACACTTTTCTTCATTGGAAGTTCAAAGCATGATCCCGTAGCCAGGATTGACATAGGGATGCGTAATTGACCAATACGGGACAGAGACCAATAGAGGCCAAGACCGAGACCAATGGTTCAGTTGTGTAATGTAGCAGCCAGTCATACCGCCAAACCGAATCCAAACCGACACCAAACCGAAAATATCCGCTTTATCGGGCACCTGGGATTAGCAGTCACGCCAAAAAATAATATCCGGTCTTCTATCGGTTTATATTCAGCGCGCGTATTCAGACCGAATACAGACCGAAAAGACCCCATTGGTCCGGGATCCGCTCGCTAGTCATAAGGACCGCTATTCATAAGGACGGCTAGTCATAAGGACTACTAATCATAAAGACCGCTATTCATAAGGACCGCTATTCATAATCCAAGAAGAGGGTCGCTATTCATAATATGAGAAGAGGGTCGCTAATCATAATACAACATCGGGGTCTGTATTCATAGGGATCCCTATTCATAATACGAGAAGAGGGTCGCTATTCATAATACGAGAGTAGGACCGCTACTCATATAATACGGAATGGGGGTCGCTAGTCATAATACGAGAAGAGGGTCGCTAGTCATAATACGAGAAGAGGGTCGCTAGTCATAATATAAAGTGAGGGTCGCTATTCATAATACGAGAAGAGGATCGCTACTCATAATACGAGAAAAGGACCGCTACTCATAATACGGAATGAAGGTCGCTAGTCATAATACGAGAAGAGGACCGCTAGTCATAATACGAGAAGAGGACCGCTACTCATAATACGAGAAGAGGACCGCTACTCATAATACGTAATGAGGGTCGCTAGTCATAATACGAGAAGAGGGTCGCTATTCATAATATGGAATGAGGGTCGCTATTCATAATAATTTTATGAAATGAGGGTCACTAGTCACAATACGAGAAGAGGGTCGTTAACCATAAAAATAAAAATAAAAAGCTAAGGGGAGGGGGGGGGGGGGGGCGACACACGGCCCCGAATATTTGTCAAAAACATTTATTATGACTAGCGACCCTCATTCCGTATTATGAGTAGCGGTCCTCTTCTCGTATTAGCGTGCTTTAATACGATCCTGGACCGTAAGCACGGTCGACCGTAAAATACGAGTGCGCATCTGTTCTGCGCATGTATGACGTCATTGCCTTACGGTCGACTAATTTTTGGTGAACAGTTTTCCCGCGATGTATGGTCGGGTCACCTGTCGCGACCGTAAATATGTTACGGTCCACTAACTCACGGTCCAGGATCGTAAGCGCCCTAGTATGACTACCGACCCTAATTCCGTATTATGAAATGCGACCCTCACAGTATGACTATGCGACCCTCATTCGATATTATGAATAGCGACCCAGTTCTCATATTATGAATAGCGACCCTCAATCCATATTATGAGTTGCGGTCCTCTTCTCGTAGTATGACTAGCGACCCTCTTCTCACATTATGACTAGCAACCCTCATTCCATATTATGAATAGCGATCCTGTTCTCATATTATGAATAGCGACCCTCACTCCGTATTATGAGTAGCGGTCCTATTCTCGTATTATGACTAGCGACCCTCATTCCATATTATGTATATCGACCCGATTTTCGTATTATGAATAGCGGTCCTTATGAGTAGTGACCCCCAATATAAATTAGGAGTAGCGCCCCTTCTTCATGTTTATGAATAGCGACCCCGATTTTGTATTATGAATAGCGACCCTCATCTCACATTATGAATAACGGTCCTTATGAATAACGCTCCTTATGCCTTTATGAATAGCGACCCCCTTTTCGTATTATGACTAGCGGTCATTCACGTATAGGAAGTTACACGTTATGAATAGCGGTCCTTATGACTAGCGGTCCTTATGACTAGCGGTCCTTATGACTAGCGAGGTTACCCCATTGGTCCTGAATGAACCTCGACATAAAACCGGCAATCCCGAACTCACATGGAATACAGCCCGGACTCATCTAGTCAGTAAACATAAAGTATAAAATAAAACTTGATAATTATCGAGATGTGATGGTCATCATTGAGTATGTGTAGAGAGGGCGCTACACACAATAATTTGTTTTTGTGAGATAGTGAAAAACTGAGTGTTAAATTTGGAACAGCATACAATTTCAATGACAGAATTAACTTCATTTGATCAAAATCGCATCAGAAACGGCTGAAATATCCATAAACATAACCATGATAACTATTTGTAATGACAGTGAGGCTCCACAATAATTCGATAATTTTGAACTAGCCATTAAGACAAAATACAAATTCATGTTTTGAAATAGTTGTGGATTATATCTAATCACTATTTCAACAAAAATATCATATGCACAATATTTTATTCAAAATGGTTGAAACCAAAGTATGTTTTCAAAAAGCGCCCTCATGAGTATAAACGGTTCTTTTTTTAAATTATAACAGGCTTTTTACGAAGTCGTTTGTAATTTTGTTTTTTATTTCGAGCAAGGTGAGGTTATAAATGTTAGTTTGGTATGTAATGGTGCAGGTTTGGGTTAGTACAATTCAGTTTGAAAAAATCTGTACTTTCTTTACCAAAACTTTACTATCCCTTTAAGAATGTTTATTTTGACAAAAAGCCCTGGACTTGGACGAGGGGAGATAATGAGATTTTACGAAGTCTGGATTAGAGATAGTTTTCCAGGAGAGATGAGAATGGGTTATACGACCAACTGATGCAGGAATTGGATAATGACATTCAGTGGCTTAGTTACGGGGGTGAGGTGGATATATGGGTATAAATTCCGGTACAATACCGATCATTATCCACCTCAGACCACTTGTTTAGATGGTTGAGACCGATAAAAGTTGACCTTTCTGAATTCGGGGGTTCGTTAGCACTCAACACCCCCCCCCCCCCCCCCCCCCCCTCCTCCTCCTCCTTCCCGCTATGGGTCTGGATTAGCATTATAAAATCTTATCACTCACTTACCTCTGGGATCTGAGTGATTTTCTTTCTTTTTCGGGTGTTTTTGTTGCAGTTTCGGATGGCAATATGCAGACACGTTTGTCCCTCATCTGATGTTATGTTCGTTTTAGCGCCGTGATGTATTAACGCCTCAACTGTCGCTTTCTGTCCCTGTTGTGTCGCGTAGTGGAGAGCAGTGAAGCCAAAGCTGTCTTGTTGGTTGAGGGAAGTTGATACCTTTGACCAAAGCAATGGCCGAAAGGAAAGAAATAATTACGCGTTGAGTGTTCAAAAAATAAATATCGTTTCCAAACAATTACATGTTAAAAAATTGCTGACATCTCACAAATATTGAAAACATTGGAAATTTATTTACATAGGTAATGCTTGTACGTCTCATTCAATACATTATATATATATTTGTTCAAAGTAGACTTACGTGTATCAGTGTTAAAAAATGAATATGAATGATAAGAACCAATGGACTTAAGGACTTTTATTAAGGAAAAGTGATATTATACCGATATAAGCATTAATGCATAATTATTATATTAACAATTTCAATTATCTTCTCAATACATACCTTCTGTGTATCACTCCTGCTTGCTCCGTTACGTTTTTGCATGGGTGTTTTGGGGTCTTCGCTCAGAAGCCTTTTGACGACATCGCCGTGACCGTTCTGCGATGCAAGGTGAAGGGCCGTGCGTCCATAACTATCTTTCAGCATCAAATCGGCTCCTTCACCCACGAGGTACGCTACATCCTCAAGGTGACCCTCTGATGACGCCTCGTGTAAAGCGGTCGATCCACCCGTGTCACGCCGATTGATAAGCACCTTGACAATATGGATTTGGCGAAGTTCATTGCACGAAGAGGCGCCTTTTCGTGCAATGAAGTTCGCCAAATTAAAAAATCCTGACGACAGTGAAAAGGTGTATTTCCGAAGGAATCGACGGTAAACAACCTGGATCCGTGATTTATCAGAAGCTCTGTGGTGCGGAGATCACCTGCACTAGCTGCATGATGAAGGGCTGTGCGTCCACTTTCATCTGTAACAGACAAGTCGGCTCCTTGACCCACGAGGTACTCTACAATCTCAAGTTGACCATTTGATGATGCAGTGTGTAAAGCGGTCGATCCACCCGTGACACGACAAATGATAATCGCGCCTTCATCGTGAAGCACCTTGACAATATCAAGTTGACCTTTCCCGGAAGCATCAAACAGAGCGCTTGTAGATTCACTTGGCTCATCTGAATCAACCGAAGTTGCGCCTCTTCGTGCAATGAACTTCGCCAAATTCAAACATCCTGAAGACAGTGCATAATGAAGAGGTGTATTTCCGAAGGAATCAACAGGAAACAACTTGGATCCGTGATTTATCAGAAACTCTACGATGTGGAGATCACTTGCTCTAGCTGCATGATGAAGGGCGGTGAGTCCATTAACATCCGTAATGTTCAAATCGGCTCCTTGACCAACGAGGTACTCTACAACCTCAAGCTGACCCTCTGATAACGCAGTGTGTAAAGCAGTCGACCCACCTGTGACACGACAATTGATAATCGCACCTTCATCGAGAAGCACCTTGACAATTTCAAGTTGACTTTTCCCGGAAGCATCAAACAAAGTGCTTGTGCATTCACTTGGCTCATCTGAGTCAACCGACTTTGCGCCTCTTCGTGCAATGAACTTCGCCAAATCCAAACATCCTGAATACAGTGCATAATGAAGAGGTGTATTTCCGACGGAATCAACAGGAAACAACTTGGATCCATGATTGATCAGAAGCTCCACGATGCGGCGATCACCTGCCCTAACTGCATGACGAAGGGCTGTGAGTCCATTAACATCCGTAACATTCAAATCGGCTCCTTGACCCACGAAGTACTCTACAACATCAAGCTGACCCTTTGATAACGCAGTGTGTAAAGCAGTCGATCCCACTGTGCCACGACAATTGATAATCGCACCTTCATCGAGAAGCACCTTGACAACTTCAAGTTGACCTTTCCCGGAATCTTCAAACAATGCGCTTGTGGATTCACTTGGCTCATCTGAATCAGCCGAGGCAATACCACATTATTAACAGGATAGGACTTGACAGAACACTTCTCTCTGAAATGTGATTATTTGGTATCATTCACCTGGTCCTGATGCTTCTTTCAGCCATGGTATGCTCTGTTCTATCTTGTAGCACAATCCAGCCAAGAATTAGGCATATTTGACTTGCAATTGGACATGAATTTGGACAGAATTTGGAATTATTACTTGTGAATTTGGTGTGTGCTTTGGAGCTGTGGTCTCAAACATTCACAATTGTGCAGCTTTTGCTATATATTGCAGGCACATTGCACATTTTGATTGTGGTATTGAGAAACATTCCTGAGGATTAACATGCCAAATACAAGGAAAAAAACACCAAGCGCTGCCCCAAAGGCTGGAAGGTTTTTACGACCTAGAAGTGACCAGCAAGGCCACCCTTCCACCCCGGTGCCACCTAGCCCATTCCAGATTAACGACGTTCTGGACCGTAAAATCCAGGCTCAGCAGGGGATGGGGGCAGCTGCAGGTACAAAGCAGGAGAAGGGGTTCTTTGTGAACCTCGACATTGAGGACCAGCTGGAGGGAGTTGACCAGGCGGAGAAAGGGAAGATGGGAGAGATCATAATGCGGGCAGTTGAGGCAACTGTGAAGGCGGCCATTCCAGCTGTCGTCCAGGCCGTGAAGGAGGTGTGTTTTGCCGCAATGAAGGAGGTGGTAAACCCCCATCTCCTCCGCATGCAGTACAAAGCAGACGAGATCGAGCAATATACGAGGAGGGAGAATCTTCGTATTAGCGGGCTTCCTGAGGCTGATGGGGACGAGACGGAGGACCAGCTGATCGCAAAGGTCTGCGATGTCGCTGAGAAGGCAGGAGTGGATGTGTCGGAGCGTGATGTTTCAACATGCCACCGTCTGGGCCCGAGAGGAGAGGGCAAGGTTCGGCAAACCATTGTGCGTTTTGCTGTTCGGAGGAGGAGAGATGCCATCTACAGTTCCCGTTTCCAATTGAAAGGAAAGGAGGGATGTAGAAACATCTACATCAACGAAGATTTGACCCCTATGAGGTATTCTGTCCTCATGCGTGCGAAAGGATCCCCTCTCGTGAAGGGTGTGTCTACCAGGAATGGGAACGTCATCTGCAAAATGACTAACGACGAGATCAAGACCATCACTTCTCCAGATGGCTTGTTCGATGTTGGCATTGACAACATCGACTACGAAAAGTTCAAACTGCATTTCCTTGCCTAATTCTCTTTTCCACAACTTGTACAGATCTTTAAATAATATTCGATGATGATTAATATCGATTATGATGAGAATAATATTGATGTACAAGCACATAGTTTAACCCCAACCGATTTTGATAATACCATGCAGCTCACTTGTTCTACCTCTCTTAGTATTACTTGTGAACATTAGATCCCTTAATAAGAATATTGGAGAATTGAGTTTCCTGTATGAACATAGTTTGAGTTCTAAATTTGATGTGATTGCCCTGAAGTATGGGAGTGTTCCTAATGTTGGTACTGTTAATCTAAAAGATTATGTACTCGAGGTTAACTGCCGAGAGGCTGATTTAAGGGGTGGTGGAGTTGGTGCATACCTCAATATCATGTTAAAATATGTAAGATTAGATTATACTGTCTTGCATGCTGAAAGGCCTCTGGTTGGAGATAATTGGAAATGATAATAACATTGTTATGGGTGTAATTTACCGTAAACCAAATACTGACATTTGTCAATTTCAAAATAGTTTATTAGGCATCTTGGAGAGGTTAAATGTTGGAAGGTCAAATATAGTTTTAATAGGTGATTTTAATATAGATTTATTACGTAGAAATGTTAATATGAGGACAGATGATTATTTGAGCACAATAGAGAGTACTGGAATACAACAGATAATTACTATGCCGACAAGAGTGACAGATCAGTCTTCATCTCTTATTGATCATGTGTATACTAATGTAAGTAATTGTGTAATTCATTCAGGCGTTATAGAAACTGACGTGTCTGATCATTTTCCTATATTTGCGGTATTTCAACATCACCCTATTGTGAATAAGGATGTTTCTTTGAGGAAAATTGCTCGCACGTACAAGCAGTTTAATGTTCATTTGTTTTGTGATGATCTCGCAAGCATTAATTGGGATTGTGTATGTAGATGCAAAGATGTTAATATGGCTTACTCTGTATTTTATGATTTGTTTGTAAAGGTGTGTGATAAACATGCTCCAAATAGTGTGCATACTAGTGTACAGACGAGACATACTCCAAAAAAGCCATGGATAACTAAAGCAGTTCTTAAGTCTATTAAGAAAAAACACAGTTTATATAATAAATATAAAGCATCAAATTTTAATGTAGAATATGCACAAGAGTATAAGAAATATAGAAATACATTAACAACGGTATTGAGGAATGCTAAACGAATGTATTACAGTAAGTTATTTGATGAAAATAAGCATGATACAGGTAAAACATGGAAAACAATAAACGAGTTGATTAGTGGAAGAGGAAAGTCTAAAAATACTGAAATAGACGAGTTAGTTTTACCGTCTGATCGTATTGGTGGAGATGCTAGAGTTGTGTCCTCTGAGGGAGACATAGCCGAGGAGCTAAATAATTATTTTGTCACTATTGGGTCAAACTTAGCAAGGAAAATTCCAAACGTATGTTATAGTTATAAGGAGTACTTAGGGAGAAGGAATGACAAATCGTTGTTTTGGAAACCCGTTACAGAAAGGGAAGTTTTGGATTATTTTTGTGCTCTAGACAGTAAGAAAACTCATGGATATGATAATTTACCAGTAAGACTGATAAAGGATGCAGCTAATTTTATTGTTGTACCATTGACTTACATCTTTAATTTGTCACTAGAAAAGGGTACTTTTCCTGATTGTCTTAAGGTAGCTAAGGTGACACCTATTTATAAAAAAAGGGGCAAAGGCGGAACCAGGAAATTATAGACCTATCTCAGTTTTGCCTGTTGTTGGAAAAATATTTGAGAGAATTGTAAATGTTCGTTTAATGGATTTTTTTTAGAGACTAGTGATATTTTGTATAAACATCAGTATGGATTCCGTAAGAAATATAGTACTAAACTATCTTTGATTAATCTTATTAATACACTTATGAGATCAATGGATGAAGGTAAAGTTACTCTTGGTATATTTATAGATTTTCAAAAGGCGTTTGATACTATAAATCATAATATTCTTTTAGAAAAGATGGCACATTATGGTATTCGTGGTGTTGCGTTACAATGGTTTGTTAATTATCTGTTGAATCGCTCTCAGGCGTTATGCTATAAGGGGGCAACATCTGCCAGGAAGAATATAACGTGCGGTGTACCACAGGGGTCAGTTCTTGGTCCTACATTGTTTTTGATTTATATTAATGATTTACCTCGTTCTACTAACTATTTTAGTTTTAGATTGTTTGCTGACGATTCAAATATTTTCCATACTTAGGATGCTAGTCGAACGGAAATTGATATAAATGAAGTTAATGAGCAGTTAAACAAAGTTCAAAAATGCTGTAACGCTAATAAGCTCACTATTAATTTAAAGAAAACGAATTATATGTTTATTAAAAGTAAACGGCAGAGCGTTAATATAAATGGTGTCCTTAGATTATCCGATTCAGATATAAATGAAGTGAGTGTGGCATCTTTTGTAGGAGTTCAAATTGATAGCACCTTGACTTGGAAACACCATATTGAATGTGTAAATAAGAGTGTCCGGAGAAAGGTGGGCTTGCTCTTTAAGCTAAGATATGTTGTGCCTCAGTATATTCTTGTGCTATTATATAAATGTTTTATACAACCCCACATACTGTATGGAATAGAGGTGTGGGGCAGTAGCTATAAATCTCACTTGAATTGTATTTATTTATCCCAAAAGATGGCTGTGCGAGCGATTACATTCTCATTATTTAGAACATCCTCAAAACCACTGTTTCAAAACTTGAGGATACTGGACGTGTTTAGATTGCATGAACTTGCAGTTTCAACATTTGTGTATGATTTGTTCGTAGGAAATTCACCACACTCCTTACTAGAATATTGTGAAGTGTTACATCATACTTTATGTTATGAAAACTTTATGTTACGTTTGCCGATATGTAGGACAACTCAAGGGACATTCTCCATTTCTTTTGTTGGGTCAAAACTTTGGAACAGTTTGCCTCATGAGATTAAAGGAAAAAAAAAAGATATTCATTTCGTAAGGCCCTCACAATGTATTTGGTAAATAAATAAATAATTGTACATGCTTGGTTAGAAATGCCTTTTGGTAGAATGTATACAATGTATACCTCATTAATTATAATGATTATTTTATAGTGAAGTTATTTTATAATGTCATTTGTATTATAGTTCATACTATAGAATAGAGAGGACCGATCTCGACTAGCACTTGTGCTAACTTTCGGTTCTCCTTTAGCAACAACTTGATTTTTGACCTAATGCATTTTAGGTAGATAGGCTACACGTCTGACATTGTTATTTTTTACTTTAATTGTCTTGTTAAGTACTTTAATTTTGTCTTACATGTATTTGATGATGATGATGTATTTTTTTGTTGTTGTTAATAAAACTTCAAACTTCAAACTTCAAGCCGAAGTTGCACCTCTTCGTACAATGAAGTTCGCCAAATTCAAAAATCCTGACGACAGTGCATAATGAAGAGGTGTATTTCCGACAGAATCAACAGCAAACAATTTGGATCCATGATTTATCAAAAGCTGTACGGCGCAGAGATCACCTGCCCTTGCTGCATGATGTAGGGCTGTCCATCCTTTGCTGTCTCTCCCATCTACGTGACATTCCAACTCTAACAAGAACGAAATTACTTTATAGTCGCCCCTTGCTGAAGAGACGTGTAAAGGTGTTATGCCGTCAATGTCCCGTCTATTAATATCAGCCCCATGACTATTCAGATAGTTCACTTTATCGAGGCGACCTTCATTTGATGCTTCATGCAGGGCTGCCGTCCATTATCATCTCCTTTGTTCACATCAGCGCCATGACTTATCAGATATTTCACTGTATCGAGACCATATTCATTTGATGCTGCATGCATGGATGTACTATCATCATCATCATCATCATCATCATCATCATCATCATCATCTTGAGCTATCATATATTTTACTGCATTGAGACGACCTTTATCTGATGCTGCATGCAGGGGTGTCCGTCCATTATTATCTCCCTTGTTTACGTCAGCACCTCGACCTATCAGATATTTCACTGTATTGAGACCATAATATTCATGTAATGCTGCATGCAGGGACGTACAACCATCATCATATTCCTTGTTCACATCTGCCCCGTGAGCTATCAGATATTCCACTGTAGCGAGACGACCTTTCTCTGATGCTTCATGCAGGAGTGTCCATCCATTATTATCTCCCTTGTTCACGTCAGCGCCTTGACTTATCAGATATTCCACTATATCAAGATCACCGCCATATAATGCTGCATGCAGAGCTGTCCGTCCATTATCAGCTCCTTTGTTCACGTCAGCACCTTAACTTATGGCTTTTGTAGATAAGTGCAAATTCATGCAACTATGTATTGTACATTGGTAGTTTGGAAACATTATATAATCATTAGTTTTAGTATAAAATTATTCATTACGCGCAAAAATCAGGAAAAAGCATCAAGTTGGATATAAACAAAATATTTAAACTTCATGAGCAACAGTGAGTCCAATCCGGGGCCTTTTGAATTAAACGCACATACTTCAACACATAATGAGAGATATAAGTATTCAGTGTCTGAGCTGTATCAACTACGACCAATATCTCATGAACTCACACCAAGATTATCCAATGAGACATGGACTATTTTAAAACAACTCGGTTTAAATAGTTACAACAAACATAGAGGGCGGAGAAGTGGAACTAGAAGACAACGCAACATAGATGTTGTTATATCCTCTGTCAGAAAAGTTCATAAACTCTCTTCAAGTACGAGGAAAGTTACAAGTGAAAATTTAATTAATATAAATATTGAAAGATGGAATCTACCTAAACTGCTTAACACAAACGCAAGGTCGCTCATCCCCAAAATTGATGAACTTTCTTTTGTTTTGCACGACCAACAAGTCGACATAGCATGTATAACGGAAACCTGGTGCCAATCTTCAATACCAGATTGCAGTCTGACTATCAACAATTATCACCCACCTTTTCGACGGAACAGAGATACGACAACCGGAGGAGGCGTGGCATGTTACGTCCACTCATCAATTCCTGCTTCAGTGTTACCAGACCTGTCGGAGAGCCACATCGAATCGGTTTGGGTTAAACTTCAACCGCGCCGTCTGCCCAGGCATTTTAACCCAATAATCGTTGGATCGTTTTACTTACCTCACAACGTAAAACAGGAGCACGATGAAATGATACGGCATATATTCACTTCGCTGGACAGAATTCTTTGCCGCCACCCAGGAGCAGGCATCATATTGATGGGCGATTTTAATCACATGCCTGATAATCGCTTAAAAAGTAATTATTACCTTAAACAAAATAGTTAAGAAACCGACTCGGCTAAATGCTAAATTGGATTTAATTTACACTAATATGGCTAGCTACTACCAGGAGCCAAAAGTTGATGCTGCTCTTGGTCTTTCCGATCATCAAGTAGTGGTTAGCAAACAACAAGCGGACTTGTTTCTAAATGAATTTATAGCTTCCAATGTTCAATTTTGCCTTTTCGGTTCATGAATATCATACCCTTGGAGACGAAGCTGAACCTTCCGTGGTCAATTGAGAATATTTCCATGGAGGAATGCTCATCAGACATTTCCCTGCATGCAAGAAAGATTGTATGCTGCGCTTGCACTTTTGCAGATCCTTGCAGAGGAGAACGAACTTTGAACAGTTATATGTGGTTATCTGTTCGACTTTTAAAGATAAAATACACACAAAAGTATTTAGACAAATATACGGCGTATTTAATTTATAAGGTAACTTGTTTATTTGTGGAAAAAGATTAGGGAAATGGAATAATTAGGGGAAGGTGGGGCGGATAGTTTTTTTCAACTAACAAAATAGATACACACACGTACATTAGGATATGTAAAGATTATGTAAGGCTACGCTATCACACCCAATCATGACTTATTTGCCAAACTTTGTTTAAGTTATTTAAAAGAATTGTGTGTGTCCCATCCTGCCCCACATTTTTTGGGGGCAAGATGGCACACAGAATGGGTTGTAACATTGCCAAAACCTGCCAAAATAAACTTGAAAGAACTGGAAGTTTTCTTGTGGCATTGTGTATAGCCCTATAGAGTCCTGAAATAAGATACAGATTAAACAAATATCCCGTTTCCATGAAGATAATGAAAGAGTTCACAGGCTTTATTTTTACAATACGTACAGAACAGGTACAGAACAGTGTCCCATTCTACAGATCGTGTCCCATTTATTCTGTCATTAAAATTGTTTTTTTAAATAAAACATTATTTTGTGTAGCGCCCTCTATACCAAAACTCAACTATCCCTTTAAAGTTAAAGTCCTTCCCGTGCCAATGTTGGCACATAAGTAAATAAATAACTCCACCATGCTCGAAAGGAATACAAAATTACAAATGACTAAGTAAAAAGCATGTTATCATTCAAAAAGAGCCGTTAAAACTCACGAGGTTTCAACCATTTTAAATACAATATTGTGCATGTGGGAATTGTTGAAATAGTGATTAGATAGAGAGATAATCAACAACTCTTTAAAACCCTCTTTTGTAAAAAAAAAAAAAAAAAAGAAGAACAAAAGGAAGCATTTAAACAAAAAATTTAACGGCTGGTTCAAAATTTTCGAATAAATGTGGGGCCCCACATTTATTACAAATGGTTATGTTTTTGGATATTTCAGCCATTTCTGAACCGATTTTGATCAAATAAAGTTTATTCTGTCATTAAAATTGTTTTTTTAAATAAAACATTATTTTGTGTAGCGCCCTCTATACCAAAACTCAACTATCCCTTTAAAGTTAAAGTCCTTCCCGTGCCAATGTTGGCACATAAGGCGGCGCCTATCTCCGATTCATTAGCCCTAGGCCATACTAAATATAGCGATAGCTACAGAAGGGGGCCAGTCCTCTGGTAACTCGTGTGATTAACTTTCCCTTCTCCATTCTATAAATGCCGAGCGCCTGGCTAGAAGGCAGAAGGTACCATTTTTAAAGTCTTTGGTATGACCCGGTCTGGGTTCGAACCCGGGACCTCCCGTGCATGAGGCGGACATACTAACCGCTAAGCCACCATGATCGTTTTCATTCAGCCTAGTACGTATCATGAAGTAAGGTTAACATGGTTAATATATTAGCTACCACAATCACACACAATCGACTTCCAATCCTTCGTCATATCGTGTCAGAGATAATCTAACTTCTTACAAGCCTAAATTTTGACGTGACGGAAATCGAACTAATGCCTTTTTCTATAAAAGCTCAAAAGTATCCCGTCATCACTGGGCGTAAATAGAGCTACCCGAGCATGTGTCTTTCAAAAGTACAGCGGACAGCGCCAGCTATTGCTTCCCATGAAAAATATAAGCTTGTCCCATCCTGCCCATCGATGATCCTGCCCCACCTTCCCTATATCTTAGTTTATTTATCCATGCTTTCATTCAGTACTGCTCATTTTTCAAGTAAGGTGGGGAAATCATTGTACACTTTATGATTCTGAATATAATCGGGACCTCTAAGTGATGCTAAGCAATGATTACCCTTTGAGCGCCCTCTTGTGTTTTAACGGATGCTTTTGGAATGATAACAGATTCCTGACCTAGCCGTTTGAAAATTTGTCTACCTTTTGGGGCACGTGGCACGGTGAAGTCTTTATTATTTATTTATAATGATATGGTGCACTTTTTGGTTACTAACGAACTACATTTATATGTAATTCTCAATTCCAATGGACATAGCTAGAAGTCCTGAATAAGTGTATACAGGGTCTGGGTCAGACGGCCTTAATGGGGGTACAGGGGTCTAAAGGAAGAAGGAGGACCCCGGAAGATGTGTTATTAGGGCAGTCTAGCACTCTCGAGATGTGGTTTAAAGAAAACTATTTTAAAGAAAACTAATAATGATAGGGGCAATGTCTTTGTATTTAATTGTATTTAATGTATTTTATTCTATATGTTATGTCACATTTCTGAAAACCAAATATATTTGGGGGATAATAATGCAGTCTATTTTGGTATAGAGGGCGCTACACAGAGAAGTGTCAACTATGAAAGAGCATACAATTTTAATGACAGACATTTTTTTTTCAAAATCGGTTCAAAAATGGCTGAAAAATCCATAAACATTACCATTGTTATTAACTGTGGAGCCCCACAGTAATTCGATAATTTTGAACCAGTCGTTAACATTTTGTTTAATGCTTCCTCTTTTTAAAACTTAACAAAAGAGGTTTTTGAATAATTGCAGATTATCTATCTACCTAATCAGATATTGGAACAATGCTACTCAAGTCGTTTTAAATAAGCTACGTGTTCTACAGAATAGAGCTGTGCGGAT
Organism: Echinarachnius parma; assembly: GCA_037951105.1. Lineage (NCBI taxonomy): Eukaryota > Metazoa > Echinodermata > Echinoidea > Clypeasteroida > Echinarachniidae > Echinarachnius > Echinarachnius parma. The sequence goes on from JBAMJV010005719.1 coordinate 103,318, forward strand.
TATGATTAAGGCACCTTTTGAGCAAAGAACTCGCGAAATCTACCAACAAGCAAAAGTAGTCCCAATTGTTGATAGATGGGAAAGAGGAAATTTAATCATGTTATTCAAAATAATGCATGACTTAACTCCAAATTACTTATCTTCACGAGTTGAATTCCGACATAATCCTCAAAACTTAAGAAATGCCGATTATAAAATTCAGCTTCCAAAACCTAAGACCGAGTTTTTAAGAAGAAGTTTCTTTTATCATAGTTCCAAATTATTCAATTGTCTCTCATATGAAACGCGAACCTTAAATACACTGACTACCTTTGTTCGCACCATTAATTTGAATGAAATTGCAGACTGAACTTTGTCTTGCCCTTTTTTACCTTTAATTTGATATATTTTGGTTATGTCATAGTTATACATGCATTTTTATTTTATTTTTATTTTTTTATTTATTTTTTATTTTTTTTAATACTTTTACGTGATAAATATTATACAAACCCCTTAGTTTTGTTTAGTTTTTTGTTTTTGTTTCTTTGTTTGTTTTTTATTTTGTTTATCTTGATGTTTTTGTATTATGTTATTGGTTTTAAAGTTTTACTCGTATGTTTGTTGTCGTTCAAGTTGAATTTCTGCAATTAACCGTCTTTTTAGTTTGTTTGTTTAGTACATTTATTTGCTAGCTGTAACTTGTTGTAACTATATGTACATAATTCATTGCCTTATTTCTTGCATTTACACGTTTTACATTTTATTGTATTGCATAATTCACTGTATATTTCATTGTTATTTTTATGTTTGTGGACCCCTTGGAAAATCAGCTGCGCTGAAAGGGCCATCCACCCTATGAGAGGAAATAAATAAATAAATAAATAAATAAAATATCACAAAACATCACATACACACTGTTTTATTTTAAATGGTTGAACCAATGAGTTTTTAGAGAGCGCCCTTTTGATTTGTAACGGCTCTTTTTGAATGATAACAGGTTTTTGACTTAGTTGTTCTTAATTTGTTATTCCTTTCGAGCATTGTGGAGTTATAACTATTATTTTGTAATGCTATGGTGCAGGCTTTGACTACTAAAATTAAGTTTGACCAAAACTGTACACTCTTTACCAAAACTCAACTATCCCTTTAAATATTGGAGGTATATCCCCCACCCACCCCCGTGATCGACGCCTATGGGTTATACTATGACTGAAATGTCAAGATACACTGTTTTACAAATACTTTTGCAGAAGGAATTGCGTTGATAATGAAAACAAAAGGCTAGTCAAACTTTACAGGAGTGATATGGTTTAAACAGTATCTGGCAAAGTGTGCCCTTTTAGTGTGGACTAAAGTTGTGTCTCTGATGAAAATGTTGGCATATGAGTGTGAGCGCTTGACAAGCAGTTTGATGAAGCGCAACGCCCTAGTGGCATAAAGGCGCTCATTGCGAACATTACGTACACGACTATAGGAAGCGAGGGCTACGCACTGCCCGCGCGGGCGGCCCTCCTTTTGTCTAGCAGCTGATAAAGATTGGACATAAAATAGTCGCATGATGGCGTATGGTATACTAGAACTATTGTTGTTCACGAATTATCGCTGCTTGGTATAGAGCGCGTTTAAAGGTCTCACGGCGGTTTGTGTAGCGCAACTTCAAAACACGTCCAAATCTGGACTATGGTTACAGGGGCTTCAACCCCTCTCCCACTTTCCCCCTTTCAGAAATGTATGAAGCAAGGCAATATCGCAAAAAGGTTCAAGTATTTTTTAAGTTTAGGAAAATATAGGAAACAAAATGTGTGCTGTCCAAGGCCGTGCAGAATTCCGAGATGACTTTGGTCGGACAAATGTTGAACAAGTCGGACAAGTTTGAACCGGCGCTGCTTAAAATCCTTGACTTCTGTCTGCCCTACAAGCTCACTGCACTACACGCTCATCAACTCGCGCGAGTATACACCTGGGATGGTTTTACAAGGTACCCGAAGAAGAGATATGTAACTTTTCATGTGTCTGCCTATTATGTCATTTTGGTCAAGTCTCGGTTAAAGAGAGTGTCCACCTTTTACAAATCGTCTGAACTGTTTCCAGTAGACGGATGAGGATGAATGTTAAACACACATACAATTTCAGATCGAACAACCCTGTATCGTAATTTTGATTCTACGAATGAAAAGCGAATGTGTAGAGATAATCCCTTCATCGAATTATATATCGACCAAAAAATGTGTTTAACTGATTAAAGGGTACCACCATCCAAAAAATGTATCCTTATAAATGAAGGGTATTATCTTTAGTATTCCATTCCATCAACAAGTTCACAAAAATATGTGTCCAGAAAAAAATATATATAATTGGAAAACGCATCACCATTCTAAAGCATGCGTAAAGGGGTCTGTATGTACGAGACTAAGTGTGTGCAAAGCGAACGAATCGCCCAGGATTCTATTCTCTCCGAACGTAAGCGTGAATAGCATTGGCGCACTCGCAAATGTTTGGACGTATGGAACCAGGAAATAGTAGTGGTTCCGTAAGTGGGGGAAATTAATTGCTTTGTTTATGAATTACACAACCCTTTGCAAAATGTTGCGTATCTATTTGATATCATAAAACGGTACCAAAGCATATAATGATGTGTTGTTCTTTGCCTGGTGGTCCCCTTTAAAGGGATAGTTGAGTTCTGGTAAGGAGAGTACAGTTTTAGTGAAACTGAATTTTAGTAACCAAAACCTGCATCATTACATTACAAACTAATAGTTATAACTAGAAAGGAACACAAAATTACACATGACGTAGTAAAGATCATGTTATCATTCAAAAAGAGCCGTTAAAACGTAAGAGGGCGCTCTCTAAACACTCATCGGTTTCAACCATTTTGAATACAATATTGTGCATGTGATGCTTTGTTGAAATAGTGATTAGATAGAGAAATAACCAACAACTATTTAAACACCTATTTTGTAACTTTTTGAAAAGAGGAAGCATTTTTTTGAATTTTTAACGGCTGGTTCAAAATTCTCTAATAAACCCGGGGCCCCGGGTTTATTACAAATTGTTATATTTATGGATATTTCAGCCGTTTCTGAACCGATTTTGATCAAACAAAGATGATTTTATTGTTTAAATATTATGCTCTTTCAAATTTTACACTCAGTTTTTCATTACCTCACAAACCAATTAAGTAGTCTAGCGCCCTCTCTACCAAAACTTAACTTTCCCTTTAAGCAAAATATTACAACAATATTGTACTTATTATTGTAAAGGTATTGTGAAACGGACATTTTGTTAAGGTCTGCCACGAAAAATGTTTTGAAAATGAAGAATAACTAATTACATGTAGTCAGTTTTATGAATCTTAGTTGTTTTGTTTACCGTAGTATTCGCTTACGCCGTTGTTGGATCACAATCTGTGCGCGGTTCATGCACAGCTACGGAGGCTCCCCGCTATTCGCCGGCAGCTATCGTGAACAAAAGGATGCACGGGCGAAAACGCGTAATGCATCTTCTCAATGCCCATGAGCCACCTAGAAGAAATGCTCCCTAGAGAGTGGAGATGGTGCACACAATGTATGCTGGTTTGCATTGTATCCTATGACTGGGGTAATAGTCCGAGCTAGGCTCCATAGACATACCGCCGAACCTTGTTTTTTGATATATTATACAACGTTTTTTAATGGTTTCTTGATAATTCGAGGGTGCTGATTCTAAATCCGATGAGTGCCAGACGTGAAACCTTGAGCTTTTTTTTTTTAACGCGAACATCCAAAATTGCCGCCAAAACATGGAAATTTGCCATTTTTAGCCTCCCAGAATGATACAATATCAACGCCATTCTACACAAATAAATCAAATTAAATGTTGTTCCTCGAGTTAACTTACAATAGAATAAAACTAAATATGTGCTAAAAGCTGTTAATTATTGCGTTTAGGGCACAATTAACATTCAACATGGCCGCCAAGTCCATTTTATGTACAATATGAATGGGTATTTCAATGTACAAATAGAATCGTTATAAAAAGTAGGCCCAATTTTCCCCATATGGCTGAATAAATTGTATTTTCAATGTAGTTAAGATTATTTTGTCATGCTGATTCTTAATCTGAAGAGTGCAAATCACGAAACCATGATTTTTTTCTTTAAAATTCAAAAATCCAAAATGGCCGCCAAAAAGGGAAATATGCCTCATTTAGCCCACCAGGCTGGTATAACCTCAATTTAAAAAAACATTTTGCACAAATATATTGAATTGGATACTGTTCCCTAAGTTAATTATTATTCAAATGAAACTGCATATTTGCTAAATGCTGTTTATTATTGTGTAAAGGGTACAATTTAAATTCAAAATGGCCGCCAAACCCATGTTTATGTACAGTATGTATTGGTAACAATATACACATGGAATCATTAGTACACAAAATAGGCCAAGTCTCCCTATTGTGGAATAAATATACATTTCTATTGATCTAAGATTGTTTTGTTATGCTGATTCGTTAACCCGAATAGTGCTAATCCAAAAATGTATTATGTTTTTGACAATTAAACAAATCCAAAATGGCGGCCACAACTATAAAATTTGACATATTTGGACTAAAAAATCGTATAATTCTAAATTTTAAGGAAAATTTACTAGGACACATTGATAACATATTGTTGACACATATACAATGCTTTTTGGTGGTTTTAAGTCACTTGGGGGTGCTGATTCCAAAGCTGCCAAATGCCAGACAAGAAACCTTGAGGGTGTTTTTTAAATGCAAAAATTCAAAATGGCCGACGAATCACGGAAATTTACTTCTCAATTAGCCCCCAAAATTATATACCCTCAATATCAGTGACATTTATCATGAATAAATTGAATGGGATTTGGTCCCTTGAGTTAATTACCATGCAAATTAAACTAAATGTGTACTTAAAACTGTTTTTCACTGATTTTAGGGCACAATGTACATACAAAATGGCTGCCAAACCCATTTTGTATGTAAAATGTGAATTGGTATTTTAATACACAAATGGAATGGTTAATCGTAAAATAGACCAGATTCTATCCATTTGGTGAACAAATCCCTTTAATTGATTTTAGATTATAATGTCTGGGGCAGCGTACTCGGCGGTTATGTACACTAGGGCAAGGGCGCCTGTGCAAAGTGTGGATGTTTTAGCACCCCAGGAGGACCCTGCTTTGGCACAGAGAGAGTCAAGGTGGGATTTGTATGTGAGCTGTCTGTCCAGTTTTACCCCGAGGTATGTGAGAGAGGGGTTGTAGGACAGGGGAGTCCCATTTACGTTGACAATTTACATACAAAATGGCTGCCAAACCCATTTTTTATGTAAAATATGAATTGGTATTTGAATACACAAATGGAATGGTTAATCGTAAAATAGACCATATTCTCTACATTTGGTGAACAAATCCCTTTAATTGATTTTAGATTATAATGTCGTGCTGATTCTAAATCTGAAGAATGCCAATCATGTAATATGTATTTTTTGGGTAAAATAAACATCCCGACATAGCACCAAATTAATAAAACTTGATAGTAATTCTTTACATTTTAAGACAAATTTACTAAGATACATTTTGTAAGGTTCCTTGTCAATGAGTGCTGATTCCTACTTTGATGGGTGCCAGTTAGGAAACAAATGTGCTTTTTTTAAATTAAAAAATCAAAGCTAAAATCCAAAATGTCTACAACATGGATATTTTCCCCCTGAGTTAGCTTACATTAAAATAAATGCAGATGTACTGAAAGTTGTTTATTTGCTGTGGTTCTGGCACAGTCAAAATTAAGAATGGCAGCAAAACCAAGTTGAAATACAATTCAAATGGCTAACTGTAATGTAGTATGCATAATAATGAATGCAAATTAAATATGGCCCAGTCTCCTCCATATTATGATGGAGTGAGCACGATAGTTTGATTTTTTTTGAAAAATAATTAGTCATGGTGATTTTAAATCTGAAAAATTTAGTTGAAATTGTACCTAAAACAGAACTGCAACCGGTATTGAGTAAAGCTGTATTTAATTTTGCATGTTGGGTAATGCCCCCCAAATAATTTAAAATAAGCACTATTCAATTAATTTAGTGAGCATTCTATAAAAAGTGATAACATGATTTGGAGCCCCCCAAACTATTTTGTTCAAATCTAGTTTTGGCCATTTTTGGTGCTTTAAATTTGAACAAAAACCTTGGAAAATGGCACCTGCCACTTTCCAGATTTAAAATCACCATCATGATAAAATAAGCTTTAACAAATTGTGTTCAATACGCCTTATAGAACATAATTATGCCATTTTATTAATGTACATTTCACTGAATATAGTACAATAAGCAAATTAAAGGGATAGTTGAGTTTTGGTAGAGAGGGCGCTACACATACTAATTTGTTGTGAGATAATGAAAAGCTGAGTGTAATATTTGAAAGAGCATAATATTTGAGTGACAGAATGAACTTTATTTGATCAAAATCGGTTCATAAACGGCTGAAATACCCATAAACGTAACCATTTGTAATAAATGTGGGGCCCCACAAATATTAGATAATTTTGAACCAACCGTTACAAATTTTTTTAAATGCTTCCTATTTTCAAAGATTTTCAAAAGAAGTTTTTAATAGTTGTTGATTATCTCTCTATCTAATCACTATTTTTACGAACCTTCACATGCACAATATTTTATTTAAAATGTTTTAAACCAATGAGTTTTTAGAGAGCGCCATCTTCAGTTTGAACGGCTCTGTTTGAATGAAAAAATGCTTTTTACTTAGTCGTTTGTAATTTTGAATTCCTTTCAAGCATGGTAGAGTTATAACTATTAGTTTGCAATGTAATGGTGCAGGTTTTGGTTACTAAAATTCAGTTTGACCATAACTGTACTCTCTTTACCAGAACTCAACTATCCCTTTAATATTGTACTTATATAATTTTGGCAGCATAGTGCCCTAAACACAATAATGAACAGTATTTAGTATATTTTTTAGTACACCGCAGGCTCCTACCCAAGTCGAAATTCTCATAAAACCAAAACCCATAGGAAACCCATAGAAACCCATAGGCCCATTTGTTTCTATGGGTTTCAATAGGGAAAGTGGGACATGGGCTTCTATGGGTTTCTATGGGACCCAAACAATTTCCCATAGGATTCCAATATAAATTTCGCATAGGAATTTCCCATTGACACTTCCGATAGAGATATACCAATTAAACTCATAGAGAATCAATAAATGATAATTCATACTCACAATTTCCTTCTCCACCTCTTCGGACAGTGCAATAGGGCAAGCAAGGCATTGCCTCTTGTAGAAGAGGGTTAAAAATTTAATTTAAAGCTGAAAATCGAGATATATGTATATGCAGTTAAAATACTTTTCCTTGGTTAGTAAAATATTCCATCATATTTATTTTGATTTCTGGAAAATGTCTAGTCCCATCTAGGAATTGAAAATGTGGTGAATGAATAGATCATATATTATTTTATTAAAATACACACCATTAAAAGTTTATATGTGTGTTAAACAAATACCAAATATATAAACATCATATTTTGTTGTATGAATGATATGCATGAGTCTTGCATGAACATGCACATTTTATATTGGTTTCCATGGCTCTGTTGGTTTCTATGGGTCCTATGGATCCTATGGGTATCTATGGCTTTTATTTTATGGGTTTTTGTTGGTTCCATAGAAACCCATAGGATTTTCCTATGGGTTTCTATGGGAATTTCGACTTGGGTATACACAAACTAATGGATGTGACTAACAACATGCACATGACCAACATGGTGAAAACCCTGTTTGAGGACAGACGCTTCTTCGTCGAGCTGTCGGGAAAGAAGAGTCGTTGGCGCAGGCAGAATAATGGCTTCCCCCAAGGAAGCGTTCTGGCATCAACTCTGTTCAACATCTATGTTAAAGACCGACCTATCCACCCCGAGACCAGGAGCTTCAACTATGCAGATGACCAGTGTATCACTACGCAAAGTGATTACATCCCCAAGGCAGAATCCACCTTGTGTGAGGCTCTTCTCAACCAACCCTTGTACTGACAAAGAGAAGCATCTGAATGCTAATCCAACCAAAACTCAAGCATGCCCCTTTCATCTGAAGAACATGCATGTAAACCGGAAACTGAAAATTACCTGGAATGGACCTAAAGACAGTTAATTCTACTTAGGGGTGACTTTAGATAGATCTTTGACGTACAGGCCCATATCACCAAGCTCAAGGGAAAGGTCGGCTCCAGGAATGCCCTTCTTGGCAACCTGACCACATCCAAGTGGGGAGAAAACCCGTCAAATCAGTACTACTGGTACGAATGCAGATATATGAATTTAATAGTCTTGCAATTATTATTGGACCCAGTCACTGACCTCTAGATTTACCATGTACAGTCTGTTTCCTCTTCATTCTTGTAATGTTTACCAACCAGCAACTTCTCCACCCACTTAAACCGTGTGAATTAGATCCCTCTTAACCCACACCTTACAATGCCATTCATTTACCATCGCTTGTATGTGTTTCCCCAGTTTGCCCTTCCATTGTCTCTCATCTGAACTTCATCTTTGTATGCCCTTCTTTCCTTGTAATCCGATCACCTCTCTCACTAGCGGTGATATTCTCTGATGTCTTAAATCTGTGTTACCCTGTCCTTAATTCTTTAGTCATGAACCTCACACCTACCTGCAGTAATACCCTCAATTGTGTTGACCCTTCACTTAGATGTTTGCCGTTAGCATAATCTTAAGCCCTGTATTGTTTATAGACTAGTGTATTTCTAAGAAGGATATCCAGTGTAATGTCAAGTCGATAGAGGTCGTTCTTTGTTGCATTTAGTTTCCTCTTAGTCGGTGTCTTTAAAGATGTCATCCTTTGTCCTCGCTCAGACTGGAAGTCAATGTCCTGGGTTATGTCAGGGACCTGGGCTAGCCTATATAAGCTCGACATCTCTCTCATTCGGGGTTCATTTTGTCAGTCAGTTATTAAGTTATTTAGTCAATATGTCTTGTAGTGTTTTGTGAATTGCTACCAAACATAAAGCAATTTTGATTCTCTTGAACAGATTTTACATGTTTTATATAATCTTATAGTTTAGTAGTTATTAGTGTGTCCAGTATTGTAAATACTTAGTGTAGAAAATAGTGTAGAATGTTATTTAATCTTGCCTTAGTCAAATGTAAGCATATTGTCTATTCATGTACATAGGGTCCTACGCCCCACTAGCAAAAGTTGCTATTTCTGTAGGGTCCTTTTACCAGTTTGATTGTCTGTCAACATTTCTTATATTCATGTATGATTGTTATATTGTTATCTTATTGGTAATAAAGTTATTGATTCATTCATTCATGTAAGTTGAGTACAAGTCAGTCAGTCAGTCAGTCAGACAGTTATTAAGTTATTATTCGGTTGTGATTTGAGACAGTTAAGTTATAGAAGACAGTTTGAGTACGAAGTTAGTCCAGTTAGAAGTTATACTTAGAGTTAGTCTTGTTCGTCATTGCATTGTTCGAAGTTTTTTATGGAAGAATAAACGAGTAACCGAATAACTCTCGCCAACTGTTATCTTTACATCTAAGCTTGTGGAACGTGCTTTACAGAGTGAATGTGATTATGATTGTGATTTAGAACTATAACCTCGGCCATCCAGACACACAGAACATCGACATTCAATTATCATCATCTTCATCCTATAACATTTGTCCATCAAACCGACATTTCGTTACACTACTACTCTGTCTCTCTGCTGTTGTGCTGCGGAATATGCCTGTCCTGTGGGGCCCAGCACATGCAAAGAGGGTTGATCATGTGCTTAACTCCAGCTACCGTTACATCACAGGATGTATGAGACCAACCAGGGCCCCGTTGCACAAAGAGATACAATCGATTGTAAGTTACGATTGATCGTAAGTCAGAAAATGTACGCGTTTCAACCAATCAGATTTGCGCATCTAGAACACGTGATCTGACTTACGATTAATTGCAACTTACAATCGATTGTATCTCTTTCTGCAACGGGGCCCAGGACTGATAACATATATCTGCTCTCTGACATCGCACCCCCTGACAAGAGGAGAGTTGCTGATAGCCAGAAGGAACGACTGAGACCAACAGAGGACGTTATACATCACCTCCCTGCCCACCCACTACCTCGGTCTTAAGTCACGGAAAAGGCTTCCTTTCATCTGTTGACCCCCGGGACTGCAGCGTTTCTTCAAGAAGGCTTAAACTCTGGGAAGAGAGACTGGATGACATGCCAGTAGACATCAAAGACTATCAAAGAAACTGTCAGCAGAATTCAACCAACCCTGAAAGACTTGGCGTAGCCTGAATAGTCTTCGGACAGGCGTGGGAAGATGCAAGTCCAACATGTCAAACTAGAGATATATTTACATCGAAGGTTCAGCAGAGCGTGAGTGCGGTCAAGGCCCTCAGACTATGGACCACCCACCTGCTTAGTTGTGATCCGCTACATGGAATGTGAACAATCGAAGATCAGGCAAAGGCCAATCACGTAGCGCTCAGTTTTTACATATTACATGATTGGCATTCTTCAGATTTAGAATCAGCATGACATTATAATCTAAAATCAATTAAAGGGAATGTAAATTGTGCGCTAAAATCAGTGAAAACAGTTTTAAGTACATATTTAGTTCAATTTGCAAGGTAGTTACCTTAAGGGACCAAATCCCATTCAATTTATTCATGAAAAATGTCACTGATATTGACGGTATATCATTTTGGGGGCTAAGAGAAGCAAATTTCCGTGATTCGTCGGCCATTTTGGATTTTTGCATTTGAAAAACACCTTCAAGGGGGAATCAGTACCCCCAAACTGACTAGAAACCACCAAAAAAAATTGTATATGTTCACAAATAAGTTATGGATGTATCATAGTAAATTTGTCTTAAATATAGAATTCTACGATTTTTTAGTCCAAAAATTTCAATTTTTATAGTTGTGGCGGCCATTTTAAATTTGTAACTGAGGTAAGTGCTAGTGCTAGGGTTGTCTGGGTTGTCTGGCATTTGGCAGCTTTGGAATCAGCACCCCCAAGTGACTTGAAACCACTAAAAAGCATTATATATGACTGTGTCAACAATATGTTATCAATGTGTCCTAGTAAATTTTCCTTATAATTTAGAATTCTACGATTTTTTAGTCCAAATTTGTCAAATATTATAGTTGTGGCGGCCATTTTGGATTTTTTTAATTGACAAAAACATAATAAATTTTGTGATTAGCACTATTCAGGTTTAGAATCAGCATAACAAAACAATCTTAGATCAATAGAAATGTATATTTATTCCACGACAGGGAGACTTGGCCTATTTTGTGTACTAATGATTCCATGTGTATATTGTTACCAATACATAAACATGGGTTTGGATTTTGAATTTAAATTGTGCCCTTTACACAATTATAGCTTTTCTAGCAAATATGCAGTTTCATTTGAATAACAATTAACTTAAGGAACAAAATCCAATTCTATGTATTTGTGCAAAATGTTTTTTAAATTGAGGTTATACCAGTCTGGTGGGCTAAATGAGGCATATTTCCCTTTTTGGCGGCCATTTTGGATTTTTGAACTTTCTCTTCAGATTTAGAATCAGCATGACAAAATAATCTTAACTACATTGAAAATACAATTTATTCAGCCATATGGGGAAAATTGGGCCTACTTTTTATAACGATTATATTTGTACAATGAAATACCCATTCATATTGAACATAAAATTACTTTGGCGGCCATTTTGAATGTTAATTGTGCCCTAAACACAATAATAAACAGCTTTTAGCACATATTCAGTTTCATTATATTGTAAGTTAACTAGAGGACAACAATTTAATTTGATTTATTTGTATAGAATGGCGTTTAAGTTGAGATTATTCATTTCTGGGGGGCTAAAAAAGGCAAATGTCCATGTTTTGTCTGCCATTTTGGATTTTCGCGTTTAGACAAAATTGCTCAAGGTTTCACGTCTGGCACTCATCGGATTTGGAATCAGCACCCTCAAATTATCAAGAAACCATAAAAAACGTTGTATTTATCCAGAAAAACAAGGTCAGGTGGTCTCTAGCTCGGACTATAATAATATCATGGTAAAGCGCTTAGAGATCATTATCAATCGCATTAGGCGCTGTATAAAGTATAAAGTCAAGTATATTATGATTAGTATTATTATAAACGACGTTACGTCGCTTTTATTATTTTGAGGTATATAACTCCATGAAAAGGAAATTTCAAGCCCTTATTTGTTCAGATAAGCTGTTAAATGATATTTTCTTTAATTTAAGACAATAAACTCGCACCTTTTGAAATTTAGCCTGAACAGATAATTATTTCAAAAGAAATCCGATTATTAGTTCGTTTGTCAATTAGTGGTTCTTTGAAGCCTAAATGGAGATTTTGTACTTTTATTTTACCTTTCAATTGTAGATGTGTATAAACCAATTAATATGTCGTTAATGTATTTACATTATTGTTTTCACATAATAAAACTAACCAATCATGTATCATTGGAGGGGGGGGGGGGGGGGGGCAAGGGAGGGGGAGGGGGCTGCAGTCCTCCACAACTTGTCTGGCTTAAAACAATACAATACATAAGCATTAAACAATTATTACACAAAATTGCAATGTGGTCAGCCACCCCCCCCCCCCCCCCCCCCCCCGGAGTGAATCACAGCCGAATGTATATTTATATGCGCGACCTTGTACAGGAGTCAATGATCGGTCAGGAGTAAATATATACATTGGTCTTTGGAGTGAACCCCAAAGACCAATGTATATATTTACTCCTCGGTCATGAGTGAACCCCAAAGACCAATGTATATATTTACTCCTCGGTCAGGAGTGAACCCCAAAGACCAATGTATATATTTACTCCTCGGTCAAGAGTGAACCCCAAAGACCACTGACTATTATGTAAGGGCCAAGCTTACTATCACCGAGGAGGATCTACGCGTACATCCTTTCTATCACGATCCGTATTGCGAAATGACCGTGTCGTCGTTCTACACGTACATGAATGCATGTCGTTAAGTGTACCTATGCAAATATCTACGAAGTTGCCGCCAAATAATACACGCGAATTCCTATTGGTTGAATTATAGGCTAACGATGTGACGTAATGGAATGTAACAATAGAAATGGGCCGTGAACGTGCACGTGCATGTGTGCGTGGGGATGGGGGGAGGGGGGGGGGGGGGTATGCGTGCAATGCCATGAACAGAATGTGTTTAAGCCTTTTTTCTTACAATGTTTATCACGGCCGTAAAGACTTTCGTAATACTTATTCATCGGGGGGGGGGGGGGATGATAAGATAACCCCCACCATTTTGAATGGGTATAAATCACAAATCTACGCCCATAATGTTTCTTACATTTTCAAAAGCCTCGAATTTATAACGGGGGAGGGGCGAATTTGAGCAAACAAGTTGGAAACAAAATGGACTATTTTTGAAGCCGAAAAACCAAAGAAATATATGCGGTGTGGCCCCCAATAATAATCCATCCCCCCCCCCCTCCCCCAATTGGCCCGACCACACCATGCCACTGGATGAGGGAATAATAAGGAATCGAGTACATGATGTTGGTACATGATCTAAGTATTAATTTAGAAAATCATTACGCAATCACACAGCCTCCTGTGAATTCCGCTGGCGAAATAGAATGCTAATACTATGATTTTTAAATCTAATGCTATAAGTGCTAAATCACTTACAATCAACAGAAGAGGTAAACAGAATGAAGAAAATGCAATTTTGAAAAACAGTTTTACGCATACGGCTTAATTTCGCGAATTTGATTGAACCGTTTATCAATACCAATGAAAAGTTAACGAAGTTGGCCAAGAAACCCATGCATCATCATCGCCATCATCATCATCTTCATGATTATCATAATCACCATCATCTTATCATCATAATATCCATCAATGGTATCCATATTGCCATCATCATCATCATCATCATCATCATCAACATCATCTTCATTAGTATTATCATCATATCATCATCATTATATTTATCATCATTATAAACAGCCATCAATGTCATCCTCATCATTATTATCATCATCTGTATCATCATTATACCGGATAGACTAAAAGTTATAACAACTTACAAACGGTTAAGTAAAAACAATATTTTTTTGGTAAAAAACATGTATGTAAATACATTTCTGACAAAAATATATTACGCCGTATCGTTGCATGCCATATTTCTACCGATTATACCTTCTTCACGTCAATACTTGTTTTTGATGTCATAGTATGGTTATATTATTGATGAATCCATTCTGATGTTGTGCAATAATATTATAAGGATTATGCAAACAAAACGCCCCCCCCCCCCCCGATACAAAAATAATACTCCTGCTCATTCAGGTGGGAATTAGGGAGTGCATGGCCATGTACGCATGCAGTCTTGTATAATACGCATTGAATTTATCACAATGGTCGCACGACAACTAACACGACTAACTTATTGATTTTTTGTAGGGATTAAGTTGCGTATCATTTCTTGCTCACCTATGCAACAAAGCACTATTTTTAAACGTTGTAAAAAAGGACAAATAAACCTGCACGTTTACCGAGGAACTGCATGAAGAGGTATACCGATGCGAAATATTACATTCTCGATTGCAGAAGTATTAAACGATTTAATTAATTAGTTTTTAGTTAATCAAACATGATATCAAAGTAATCCTAAAAAATAATAGTCCGTGGGCCAGAGGGGTCTACCGGTGACCCCCCCTATGATCCTCCGACTTGGGTGTCATTTTGTTCATTGATATATGTCTAATGTTAGAAACAAAATGTTCCCAAGAAAAAAACTCATTTGCACTATGTTTTTTTACTACTTTTTTGGAGGTATGTAAAAATAGCACTTTTTCATTTTTTGCTGCATTTCTTAGGGTTGGTGAAAATTGAGATTGCATTAATGCTCTCACTTCATAATGGCTAGGTCTGTATCAACTAAACTTTGCTGATACATATGTTCACATAAGCATAAGACACAGAAAAAGTTTCATGGTCAAAGTTGATTGGCTTCATATAATTATGACATCAAATTTGCATATGAAAAATCATGGGAATTTCCTTGAAAAAAACGGTCAAAAAAACAATGTTCATTAGTACAGTTTAATTTTTCACTGTGAACATTATGATAATGAGCTGAAACTTATGTTGTATATTTCTGAAAGTATATTAAGATCAGAAATGGTGTTATCCTGAATATAATGTACACAAATTACGTTTTTTATTACGTAATCACCATGCGTCATATGCATTTTTAAGGCATATGATGGCCATGTTGAGTAGGGCCCAAGTCGGTACATATTGCTTCCTCTTTTATTTCTTTATTTGAGGACTAATCACTCTCATATTTGGCACATATGTAAAACTAGTAGGGCTCTTTAGTTTGCAATAATTAGAATTTCAAAGGGTCATCATATGAGGGCGCTATTTACTAAAATTTTATAAAAACATACAAAAATCCCATAGATTCCGATATAATGAGGCCTTTTTCTCTATTTGTCAATTTTTATAGAGAACTTGATTTTTAGTTTGCATTATTATGCAAATTTACTTTTCCTAGAATGAAATTAAAGACTATTGTGTTGTATGTTGTGTTGTGTTGTATCTTATATGTTTTAGGGCATAAATCAGGCATAATTACGTCTAAATGTTACTTAAAAAGTGGAATAGGAAATACTGTGCGCTACATACAAACTATTTTGATTGTTTATTTAATCCTAACTCTATTAATCTAGTCCCGAATGAGATTTTCGATAGCATATCTATTACGATATCAAATTAAAGCAAAATGTTTAGGGGCATCTTGCCATAAATTTGTTTTTCAATATTTTGTATTATTCTTTTTGGCATCACTTTTTTTTCAGAGAAGAGAACAAATGAAAACGTCTCGTTGACAGTTCATTATTTGATCCCTCCTCAATTTATGAGTTTTTGTCTTAAACTGATGGTTTTGTGTTGACAACTCGATTTTGTTTCATTAGTACAGTATGCAAGTTTATGCAAGTTCATACTTCCAAGGATATGTATGTATAATAATAATAACAATAATAATAATATAGTTACTTATATAGCGCTAAATACATAAGTTTCATAGCGCTTTACACTATTTTTACCCCGGTCATAGGATACAATGCAAACCAGCACACATTGTGTGCACCATCTCCACTCCCTGGGGAGCATTCCTTCCAAGCGCTCATGGGCTTAAGAAGATCCTTCACATAAAGGCTTTCACCTCCTACCGGTCCCCATTTATACACCTGGGTAGAGAGCAGCAATAGTGGATAATAGTTTATAACTGTCTGAATGTGACCTTGAAAGTGAAATAAGAAATACATTGCGATACATATATGTTGTTATGTATTTGTTCTGCCCTGTTAATCTAGCACTGAGTATGTTGTTTCTATCTGAATACATTTACGAATATCAAAATAAACATAATAAACACAAAATAGCTATTATACATCTAGTGAGATTACTTTTTTGCTTGGACCACCCTTTTTAGAAAAGGGAACAGCGCATAGTACGTCTCATTAACAAGGATGAACATTATAATTTTTTTTTTTTGGGGGGGGGGGGGGGTACCAGGGTAACAGAGAGTTTACAAAACCTATATGCACAGGGGAAATCTGTGTGTACAGCATTGTTTTGTATTTTCTGCAACTCTTTTTCTTAATAAAGATGAAGCATACTATTCATATTCATATTCATCAAACATGATTTTACATCAAAGTTTATTTAGAGCAATTAAGTGGAGACATTCCATTAGTCATTGACACATATAAATGGTAAAGATAAAGTTGTAACCGTTCAATATAATTTGGCCTTCTTGAGAACCCTAAATGATCTGGAAGGATCACGGCCTGAGAAGCCACTATGGCAACATTGTTGATATCGATTCGCTGTTTTATCCACTGTGTGGGAAACGGTGGCAGAGCATACATGCATTATAACAACGAAGGATGGACGACACATTTCTGTTGAACTTGTTTTCCTTTTAAATGCATTTTCCTTAGGAGATATCCATGGCATAAAATAAGCTACGAAGATCAATGTGGCATGTCGATAACAAACGGCAATAAACCATGGTCAACCATCGTCATCAATGACCCCAAGGGGGGTATGGGGGGGGGGGGGGGGGGTGGGGGTACTCGTGTTTACAGTATTTGCAATACGGGTATGTGTCGCTTCAAAGACCCCTGTTTTACAGCCGATCCAGCCGCTCCTAAGGGTCCCGTCTTTTATTTTTAAAACGCAGATCGACGCTCCGAAGGTTCCCATTTTCATTTTGGAAAGGCCAATCGCCGCTGCTATAAGTCTCTTTTCATCAAAACAAAACAAGGCCGTTTTTCAGAGCTCTGCCTCGATAATTGTTGGCGATGGACAACTGTTAGAGATAAGTCTACCCTTTCTACGTGATAGAATCTCTCCCGCACCCGTAAAGTCATTCTCTGCTGCAGATTGATAAACTGTTTGTTTTCAAGTCTCTTTTCATCTAAACAAAACAGGGCCGTTTTTCAGAGCTCTGCCTCCATAATTGTTGGCGATGGACAACTGTTAGAGATAAGTCTACCCTTTCTACGTGATAGAATCTCTCCCGCACTCGTAAAGTCATTCTCTTCTGCAGATTGATAAACTGTTTGTTTTCAAAGGAGATTATCGGTTGTTGTTTTTTTTTTACCCCCACCTTTTGTATCATCACACACATTCCTGCCAATGTCGGGAAAATCTGAGCGCTACGTCGTTTGCCTCTGTCAGATCTTTGATTGTGCACATTCAATGTACCAGATCAAAATTAAGCAGGTGGTCCATGATCTGAGGGGCTTGGCCGCACTCGCATTCTGCTGCACCTTCGAGATATCCCCAGTTCAACATGTTGGTTTGCATCTTCCTACGCCTGCCAAAACCTATTCAGGCTACGCAAAGTCATCAAGGGTTGGTTGAACCCTGCTGACAGTTTCTCGATGGCACCATAGGCATACACTACTGGCATCTCCTAAAGCTCAATCTCTCTTCCCAGAGTTTGAGCCTCTTGAAGACACGCGTGAAAGGAAGCTTTCCGTGACTTAGTGGGCCAAGGATGCAGTGGGTGGTAATGCAGTGGGTTTCCTTCGTCCTCTGTTTGTCTCAGTCGATCCTTCTGGCTATCGGCAGCCCTCTTTATTTCAGGGGGTGCGATGCCAGAGATCAGATATATGTTATCAGTCCTCGTTCGTCTCATACATCATGTGATATAACGGAAGCTTGTGTTCTTCGTTGCATGTGCTGAGCTTTCCCACATCCGTGCAGGCATACTCTGCAACATAGTATAACAGAGAGCCAGAGCGGTAGATCTGATTGTTGTCGGGATTGCACTCCACTAGGACATGTTGCATGTGCTCAGTTTGCCAAGAAAGGCATTCCTGGAGCTGACATTCCCCTTGAACTTGGTGATATAGGCCTTGTACTTTTGAAAGATCTATCTAAGGTCACCCCTAGATATGTAGAGAGGACTATCCCAGTGTCCCAGTCTAGTTCCATTCCAAGTGATCTTCAGTTTCTGGTTTGCATGCATGTTCTTCAGATGAAAGGCGCATATTTCAGTTTTAGTTGAATTAGACTTCAGATGATTCTCTTTGTAGTACAAGGATAGGTTGGTAAGTCCCTCATACAAGATGGCTTCTGCCTTAGGGAAGTCATCACTTTGGGTGGTGATACACAGGTCGTCTGCACAGATGAAACTCCTGGTCTCAGGGTAGATATAGGTTGATCGTTAACATAAATGTTGACATGGGCGTAGATACTTACGTAATACATATTCATCAGGGAGGGATGAATCAATAGATCATTCCTTCCCCCCCACCCCCCCTCGATGAATAAGTATCAATGACAGATCTACGCCCATGAATGTTGAATAGAGTTGGGCCAGAATGCTTCCTTGGGGAGGCCATTCTTCTGCCTGCGCCAACGACTCTTCTTTCCAAACAGCTCAACCAAGAAGTTTTCAATCAGGGTCTTGACCATTTTGGTCAGGTGCATGTTGTTATCATTCAATAGTTTGTGTAGAGCCTGTGGTGGTTGACAGCAAAATAAGCTGTTGAGAGGTCTACAAACACAACTCAAGTTAAGACACTTACTGGAAACCATCTTCTATATGTTGGGTAAGGTTAAGCAGTTGTATTGTGTAAGACTTCCCAGACCGGAATCCTTCATCAGAGATGGTTCTACAACTGCACATAAGCGGGTCAGAATTAGTCGCTTGAACAGCTTGAAGGTGTAGCAAAGAAGTGGTCTGTTTAACGCTTTGTTGCTGATGGGTCTTTTTCTGGAGCTTGCATGTTCTGATGGATGCCGTTCCGCGCCAGGGAAAGTGTCCTCCCAACAGAGTTGTCCACACATAATAATAATACAATAATAATAAATCGCACTTATATAGCGCCTAATGCAGAACAGCCTCTAAGCGCATTATTACCCCTGGTCATATGGTACAGTTCAGACCCGCACAATTATCTAAATGTAAATGTTGTCGTGGTAAGATTTACATTTAGTTGGTGTATGTTTAGGATTGTAGTGAGTGTGATATTAATACCAGAGATAATTACTGTGTTGTGTTCTTGTGCTCTTGACTACAATTCAAAAGTCTTCAGCATAAATTAGAATTGTTTCAGCAGTTTGGTTAAGTGAAATCAATTGTAACCTCATTTACATGTTAAGGATGAGCCAGTAGCTTACGGTTTCATATGCATCTGTCAGCAATTGGTTTTAAGATATCTTCTATTGACTGTGGCAAATTAGTAAATTGGCTCGTGATTGGTCAGGAGCCAGCCTGCCCAAGTTTGGGGTGCTCTTTTGTGATTGCATGGTGCTGGTTTAGGATCAAGCGCTTCAAAAGCTTAAAGATGTGGCGCAGCTAGAAGGTAGATGCTTAATTTTGGTATCATTCTTTATCATAATTTCCTGGCGTAAAGGTAATATGTTGGCATTATATCTCATCACTACAGCTAGTATATGAGACAGACGGTGTAATGCTTAAGTTCCATGATGAAAATTGATGTATATACATTATATGTCACCTTTATTCATAGTGAAGAAAAACAATCATGAAAGATGGAATCTAACTGACATTAACTAATGCCACAGCTATGCTTTCACAGGCCGTCATGCTAGCAGATCATAATTGTGAGGTGTCAGTGGTTAATGGAATGTACTTAGTATCCCGTTTATTATGACTATTGACATAGTACGTTGTTTTGGTAACAAAATAAGTGCGCAAATGTTGCAAAAGGAGTTAACAGTTCTACACACACATATGTTCCCATGCATGTGCCTCTAAATCCTAGACAGCTTTTCATGATCTAAAACATATTTCAATGTGGACGTTAACTTTAATTTTATCACCATTTAATTTCTGTCACCATGGTAATCATAAAGGCATGCATGTGTGTGTACTCATTTAGTTATCACAATGACGTTTCTGTCACTTGTGTAGGGTAGGTATCAAATAATGAACTGCAGACAATAGGTGTTAATTTTGTTCTCTTCTCTGAAAAGAAATGTCATGCCAAACAGAAGAATAATACAAATATTGAAGAACAAGTTTCTGACTAGAATTTTTCCCAAACATTTTATCTTAACTTGATATTGGAGTAAAAATGCTATTGAAAATCTCACTCAGGACTAGATACATAGGGTTACTATTAAATGAATAATCTGAAATTGTTTGTATGTAGCGCAATGCAATCCCTATTCCACTTTTAAGGTAACATTCAGACGGAGTTATGCCTAATTTAGGGCCTAAAACATATAATATACCACATAACAGTCTTAAATTTCATTCTAGGAAAAGAAAATTTGCATAATAATTCAAACAAAATATCAAGTTGTCGATACAAAGCAGACGGATCGAGAAAAAAAATAATTTTTATCCGAATTTATAGGATTTTGTATGTTTTTATCAAAGTTTAGTAAATAGCGCCCTCATATGATGACCTTTTGAAATTTTACTTATTGCAAACTATAGAGCCCTACTAGTTTTACATACGTGCTTAATATGAGAGTGATTGGTTCTCAAATAAAGAAATCAAAGAGAAAGCAATATGTATTCACTTGGGCCCTACACAACATGGCCATCATAATGCCTTAAAACTCATATGACGCATGGTGATTACGTAATCAAAAATTTCATTTTTGTACATTATATTCAAAGAATAACACCATTTCTGATCTTAATATACTTTTAGAAATAGACAACATAAGTTTCAGCTCATTATCCTCATTTTCATGGTGAAAAAAATAAACTGTACTAATGAACATTGTTTTTTTGACCGTTTTGTTCAAGGAAAAGTCCATGATTTTTCATATGCAAATTTGATGACGTCATAATTATATGAAGCCAATCTACTTTGACCATGAAACTTTGTCTGTGTATTATGCTTATGTCAACATATGTATCAGCAAAGTTTAGTTGATACAGACCTAGCCATTATGAAATGAGAGCATTTAATGCAATCTCAATTTTCACCAACCCTAAGAAATGCAGCAAAAAATGAAAAAGTGCTATTTTTACATACCTCCCAAAAAGTAGTCAAAAAACATAGTGCAAATGAGCTTTTTTCTTGGGAACATTTTGTTTCTAACATTAGACATATCAATGAACAAAATGACACCCAAGTCGGAGGATCATAGGGGGGGTCACCGGTAGACCCCTCTGGCCCACGGACTAAAACACATTAAGAAATATATATCAAGGTGCTTTTCCTTAAAATAACATACATCAGCGTGTAAGGACTTATCATCATTATCATCATCATCTTAATCATCAATTTACCAATCAATGTCATCATCATCATCCCCATCATTATCACCATCGTCGTCCTTATCACCACCTTAGGAATACATTGTCACCTTTGTCACCAGGCATTTTCATTATCATTATTTCCATCACTGTCATCGCCATTATCATCGTGCATCTTCATTATAATTGTTACCATCATTATTATTATCAAATTATCATCATCATTATACCGATCTATGTCATCCCCATCATCGTTATCATCATCATCATCATCATCATCATCATCAGCATCATCAATATCATCGTAATCATCATCGGTTTCATCATTATACCTATCATTGTCATCAACATCATCATCATCGTTATCATCATCATCATCATTTTCATCATCATCATCATCATCATCATCATCATCATCACCGTCGTCGTCGTCTTGGTGACGATGTATCGCCATCACCACGTTATGTATGCATCGTCACCTTTATCATCAAGAATCATTATTATTATTATTATTATTGTTATCATCATCGCCGTTATCATCGTGCATCATCACCATCATCTTCATCATCATCATCATCATCACCTTATCATTATCGTTTTCTTCATCAACATCATCATCGTCGTCGTCTTGGTTATCGCCATCATCACCTTATGTATGCATCGTCACCTTTGTCATCAAGAATCATTATTATTATTATTATTATCATTATTATTATTGTTATCATCATCGCCGTTATCATCGTGCAGCATCATCATCATCATCATCATCATCATTATCATCATCATCATCATCATCATCATCATCATCATCATCATCATCATCATCATCAATGCATGTCAACACCCTCATCATCCCCATCATAATCAGCATCTGATCAGTCTGATGACATCATCAGCATCATCACCGTCGTCGTCGCCTTGGTTATCGTAACCTTTGTCATCATGACTCATTATTATTAGTAGTAGTAGCAGTATTATCATCAATGCTATCGCCGTTATCAGCATCATCTTCATCATCATCATCATCATCATCTTACATTATTATATAAATAGTGAGGCTCGATATTAATTCCAATTGGATAATTTTTAGGAACATCCAAATGTTAGTTAACCGATTTTATTTATCTGGTCTTTAAAGTAACGCTTAACTGTTACATCCCTTTGTCAATGAGCATACGGAATGTATTCATATAATACTTTTCACGACAGTTTATCTAGAGACTTTTTTAGATAGCGAATACATTTCTGACAAAAATATATTACGCCGTATCGCTGCATGAGTACTAATAAGAGTGAGTTGGGAATGAAACCTATCTTTTTGTACACGAATTTGCGTTTTAGATAGTCAAGTATAGACTTTTGTACACGTCCCTATGGGAATAACACGTGAGTCTATGGGGAATATGGATATGAAAGTGGAGTATGAATTGTGTACACTGTGATATATGTGTGGTAGAATATGGGACTTATAAATAGATCGAGTTATTTGTTTTCATTTAAGTATGAGGACTTTGGTCTTTATACTGTTAAAGACTGTTTATTTATTAATGTGGGTTGTGTTAGTTGATTGGATATCACTAATGTATGTATATTCATCAACAATATCACAATTATTGGTCATTAGACTTACATTACCAACATCGGCCATTACCATCAACATCATCATCACGGACATAGTCATTATCAGCATCATCATCATCATGGTCATAACCAATAACCAAAAGGGTATTATCATCATTATCCGTCATTAGACTTACATCACCAGCGACAACATTACCATCAACATCATCACACGTACCATCAGCATAAGACGTACTATTGAAGTGTATAATTAATGTTTATGTTTGATACCTTGCGTGATTACGTCATAATGGTCTGGTATCGTCGCGAGAAAGACAGCTGAAACAGTTGTATTTCTTCTTCAATAATGTATTTTTTCTTCTTATTCAATATGATTATAATTGAGAAATGCATCAACTTGTAGGAGTAAGAATATGTAACTTACTTAATTGTATAACTACATGTTATATAATGTTTATACTACAATATGTTAACTAATCATTCAGTATACTAAACATAGTATGTATAATTAAAATCATCAATATATAACTTACTTAATTGTATAACTACATGTTATATAATGTTTATACTACAATATGTTAACTAATCATTCAGTATACTAAACATAGTATGTATAATTAAAATCATCAATATATAACTTACTTAATTGTATAAGTACATGTTATATAATGTTTATACTACAATATGTTAACTAATTATTCAGTATACTAAACATAGTATGTATAATTAAAATGATCAATATATAACTTACTTAATTGTATAACTACATGTTATATAATGTTTATACTACAATATGTTAATTAATCATTAAAGGAGGGGGGAAATCCCGGCTTTGATTCAGGTTAATAGCTTTAAATATGTGCCTTTATTGATATACCACACTCTTTTTTTCAAAGAAATCCTTAAGTTGGGAAAAAAAAGGGACATTTCATGCAACTTGTTTGCTTTATTTCGCATCGGCGTTCCATGCTCCTAAAAAGTCATTTATAGCAGAGCTGGAATGTGCGCACGTGTCACCCGATTCATGACATCACAAGCAGACCGCAACACGGAGGAATGTGCATGGTTTACATGCAGAGCCTATGACTTGTTTGTAAAACAAACTCGTTTTTGCTTGTAAATTGAGGCTTAACTGAAAGTGCTTAAGAATTGCTAAGTAATGAATTGTAGCAGGATGCAGCTACACATCTGAGTGTATATCGTCCATGATATAAACCTAAGGAAATGTTTGCAAATATTGAAACAAATGGAAATAATATCTCTGTGTCAACGTGAGTATTGCACTCAGCGTGTACGTCTATGACCGAGCTAAACTGCGATTGCCTGCATGTGACGTCACAAAGATGACGTCATTTTTTTCCGCCCGTACTCAGTTTTTTTACGGGGGTTCCGAAAGTGATTTTACAAATAGATTTTTTTATTTTACCGGGTTTTCCCACGAGGAAAATATGTTTGTATTAGTAATCTTCATGAAAATCTACCTTAGATACAGTAAAACACAATTTGGAGGCAGTTTTCTTGTCACCATACCTTTAAGTATACTAAACACAGTATGTATAATTAAAATCATCAAAATGTAACTTACATAATTGTATAACTACAATGCTTATGAATAGATGGATATCAATGGTTGTATTACCTTTTTCCATCCTTCTAAGGTTAATAATAAGTATATTTACAAGAAAACTGTGTGACGTCACGGACAAGTCAGGAGTCCTGTCCTCATCACGAACAATACCGTCAGCGTAAACAATGAACAAATTTAATATGTGACGTCATGGACACGCCAGAACCTACATACGTCACTATCATTGAATTATTATGTCGCAATGCAAATATTGTTTTCAATCATGAAATATTAATTCACGATAATTTAACAGTTATCTTTCACATTTAATCTGCACTGCGGGATCCAACGGTGAATATATTGAATACTTAATTTAACACTTATCACTAAAGTATTAAGTATGCATAAATAAATATTGCTTGTATTATCATAATAGACACGTAATCATAGAATATTAACACCGAGAGAAATACAGCTGCAACGATATTATCTCAAATCGAGGCAGTGATACGACAAAGGAAATACATAATGAAAGTTGATGGGGGTCGGAAACTATCAATACAGCGGAAGCTACCGGATGAGGAGAGATTGCTGAGCTACTGTCCCGGTTTTGGACGCTCGTGAGCTGTCATAAGTTAACGTTATGGGTGGTTTCTTACCATTCTATATGATACCTCAGATATCATAATTCTAGTAAGTCATTTAATATGTATATTTCATTAATTGTTTCTAAGGGGAAATTCCACACGGATGTTACGTTCTTTGGTCTGAATAATAGTTTATTAAACACGTGCGTTTCTCGATAAAATACGATGGTAAGGATATTTCTCTCGTTAGAAAGTAGCGCAGTTTGAATACTATAGTGATATTATATCATGTCAGAGCGTGTTTCGTGACGTCATAACAACTTTTAGATAAATTATTGCATACACAAGCAAACAACACAACAACAACAGTCTTGGATAAATAGAACAAATGTGAACCAACATTTATTCTTTTTGTTTAGCTTTGATTTTATTATTCGATAGATCTATAAACATCTATTCCATCAACCCAATATTAAACATATTCACAAACTATGTAAGCATATTGAGCAATATTATCATAGCTAAGAAAACTAAACAGTAGCTTATTTATGAATACTTGACGCATGTTACAATGTCAACGTCTTGTTATTATTTATTTTATAAGAAAACGAACTAATTTTCTTTCTCAGATGGCAAATAATCAGACATTCTGTATAAACTAGATTCTTCAGCTAGAAATGTCTTCCTCGATCGCTATCTTCGTCTTCGTCTTCAGTTTGATGGAACAAGGCGTTGAACCTGTGCTGATGTTTTAGGATCACTCTGCTGAAGGCTTTACCAGTGTCCATGCCTTTGTCTAATTTCTCTTCTATCTCTGCCACAACTTCCTCATGCGTAATATCATCTTTCAGATGAAAATAACTGAACAGGAAGTTCATGTAAATGTCGAAAAACGATCTCTGGACTGCCGACATGGTCTTTTCATTTGCCTTTTCCGTCGCACCCTCCTTGCTCATGCCTGCGTCTATGTACTTTTCGTATTTCTCTGCCCAGGTAGCATCCGTTGTTCCTCTGGCCTCGTTCAGCCACTCTTGGAAAACAGTGTTGTCTTCTAAATCAGAACTGTCTTCATCCTCATCTTCCTCAGTTTGTGGGTCGGAGTCGTCCTCTGCAGTATGGTCAGTATCATCATCCGACGGTTCGTTCTCAGTTTCTTCCTCCTCAGAATGGTCACTGTCATCACCTGATGGTTCCGTCTCAGTTTCTTCCCCTTGAGATTGCCCACTATTATCCGATGTTTCGGTCTCAGGCCCTTCTCCTTGAGATTGGTCACTATCATCTGATGGTTCGGTCTCAGTTTCCTCTTCTTCAGATGTTAAGTGAACCCTTGTACGCTTTTTATTCGGTGGTTCCTTAACGTTAGCATGAGACATTTCATACTCATCCATCGTCGCCTCGTCTTCTGCATGAACAAGTCCCTCGTGTCTTTTCAAGTTGTATCTTCGGGTGAATGTCTTGTGACACAGGCGACATGAATGGGTTCTGCCTCTTCTGTTGGAATTCATGTTGAACCTTTGAGTGTTTATCAGTAAATGAGTAATAATACATATAACGACTTTTTTGTCGAAAGTGTGTATACAGCTGCATAGGAGCGCAGAAAGCTGTTCGGTTCGAACTAACAATGTGCTCTGAGTGACTCTGAGTTACTCTGAGTTACTCTGAGTTACTCTGAGGTAATCTACTCAGCTGCTCAATCATAAGATAGGTCAAGGTGTATTTTGACTGAGCAACTGCGCAACTGAGTAGCTGAGCAGCTGAGTAATCTCTGCTCTGAGTGACTCTAAGTTACTCTGAATTACTCTGAGGTAATCTTCTCAGCTGCTCAAACATAAATCGGACAAAAATTCGCGAACAAGCATGTTCGTAATGTTGAGTTGGGCAATAGAACATGAAACTGTGATTCTCGTTCAGATAGAGTAAAACCAAGTGTCGAGTTTATACAAGTGGGATGAATTCAGTTTGCATTCGGCCGAATCAAGACCGATACGACCCTGATAATATTTGAATTGACCCCGACATAAAACCGACAATTCCGAACTCACATGGAATGCATTCTCGTTCAGATAGAGTAAAACCAAGTGTCGAGTTTATACAAGTGGGATGAATTCAGTTTGCATTCGGCCGAATCAAAACCGATACGACCCTGATAATATTTGAATTGACCCCGACATAAAACCGACAATTCCGAACTCACATGGAATGCAGCCCGAATTCATCCCACTTGTATAATTACTCAGCTGCTCAGCTACTCAGTTGCGCAGTTGCTCAGTTGCTCAGTCAAACTACACCTTGACCTATCTTATGATTGAGCAGCTGAGTAGATTACCTCAGAGTAACTCAGAGTAACTCAGAGTAACTCAGAGTCACTCAGAGTCACTCAGAGCACATTGTTAGTTCGAACCGAACAGCTTTCTGCGCTCCTATGCAGCTGTATACACACTTTCGACAAAAAAGTCGTTATATGTATTATTACTCATTTACTGATAAACACTCAAAGGTTCAACATGAATTCCAACAGAAGAGGCAGAACCCATTCATGTCGCCTGTGTCACAAGACATTCACCCGAAGATACAACTTGAAAAGACACGAGGGACTTGTTCATGCAGAAGACGAGGCGACGATGGATGAGTATGAAATGTCTCATGCTAACGTTAATGAACCACCGAATAAAAAGCGTACAAGGGTTCACTTAACATCTGAAGAGGAGGAAACTGAGACCGAACCATCAGATGATAGTGACCAATCTCAAGGAGAAGGGCCTGAGACCGAAACATCGGATAATAGTGGGCAATCTCAAGGGGAAGAAACTGAGACGGAACCATCAGGTGATGACAGTGACCATTCTGAGGAGGAAGAAACTGAGAACGAACCGTCGGATGATGATACTGACCATACTGCAGAGGACGACTCCGACCCACAAACTGAGGAAGATGAGGATGAAGACAGTTCTGATTTAGAAGACAACACTGTTTTCCAAGAGTGGCTGAACGAGGCCAGAGGAACAACGGATGCTACCTGGGCAGAGAAATACGAAAAGTACATAGACGCAGGCATGAGCAAGGAGGGTGCGACGGAAAAGGCAAATGAAAAGACCATGTCGGCAGTCCAGAGATCGTTTTTCGACATTTACATGAACTTCCTGTTCAGTTATTTTCATCTGAAAGATGATATTACGCATGAGGAAGTTGTGGCAGAGATAGAAGAGAAATTAGACAAAGGCATGGACACTGGTAAAGCCTTCAGCAGAGTGATCCTAAAACATCAGCACAGGTTCAACGCCTTGTTCCATCAAACTGAAGACGAAGACGAAGATAGCGATCGAGGAAGACATTTCTAGCTGAAGAATCTAGTTTATACAGAATGTCTGATTATTTGCCATCTGAGAAAGAAAATTAGTTCGTTTTCTTATAAAATAAATAATAACAAGACGTTGACATTGTAACATGCGTCAAGTATTCATAAATAAGCTACTGTTTAGTTTTCTTAGCTATGATAATATTGCTCAATATGCTTACATAGTTTGTGA
Source organism: Echinarachnius parma (assembly GCA_037951105.1). Lineage (NCBI taxonomy): Eukaryota > Metazoa > Echinodermata > Echinoidea > Clypeasteroida > Echinarachniidae > Echinarachnius > Echinarachnius parma. The sequence continues at coordinate 132,365 of JBAMJV010005719.1, forward strand.
ATATGTTTAATATTGGGTTGATGGAATAGATGTTTATAGATCTATCGAATAATAAAATCAAAGCTAAACAAAAAGAATAAATGTTGGTTCACATTTGTTCTATTTATCCAAGACTGTTGTTGTTGTGTTGTTTGCTTGTGTATGCAATAATTTATCTAAAAGTTGTTATGACGTCACGAAACACGCTCTGACATGATATAATATCACTATAGTATTCAAACTGCGCTACTTTCTAACGAGAGAAATATCCTTACCATCGTATTTTATCGAGAAACGCACGTGTTTAATAAACTATTATTCAGACCAAAGAACGTAACATCCGTGTGGAATTTCCCCTTAGAAACAATTAATGAAATATACATATTAAATGACTTACTAGAATTATGATATCTGAGGTATCATATAGAATGGTAAGAAACCACCCATAACGTTAACTTATGACAGCTCACGAGCGTCCAAAACCGGGACAGTAGCTCAGCAATCTCTCCTCATCCGGTAGCTTCCGCTGTATTGATAGTTTCCGACCCCCATCAACTTTCATTATGTATTTCCTTTGTCGTATCACTGCCTCGATTTGAGATAATATCGTTGCAGCTGTATTTCTCTCGGTGTTAATATTCTATGATTACGTGTCTATTATGATAATACAAGCAATATTTATTTATGCATACTTAATACTTTAGTGATAAGTGTTAAATTAAGTATTCAATATATTCACGCGTTGGATCCCGCAGTGCAGATTAAATGTGAAAGATAACTGTTAAATTATCGTGAATTAATATTTCATGATTGAAAACAATATTTGCATTGCGACATAATAATTCAATGATAGTGGACGTATGTAGGTTCTGGCGTGTCCATGACGTCACATATTAAATTTGTTCATTGTTTACGCTGACGGTATTGTTCGTGATGAGGACAGGACTCCTGACTTGTCCGTGACGTCACACAGTTTTCTTGTAAATATACTTATTATTAACCTTAGAAGGATGGAACAAGGTAATACAACCATTGATATCCATCTATTCAT